>VZTE01004148.1:161004-228030 GCA_013397775.1 Eulacestoma nigropectus
CCCGCCTCCCGCCGCGGCTCCCGCTTCCCCTGGGAGAGCGCGCGCCCGTGCGGCGCCTCCCGCCCCGCGCTGCGGCGGGACGGATGGATGGGTGGACGGACGGACGGACGGATGGATGGATGGATGGGCGGATGGATGGATGGATGGGCGGATGGATGGATGGGCGGATGGATGGACGGGCAGAGGACGGGCAGCACGCGCTCCCGCCGGGCGCTCCGCCGGGACCCCTGCGGGTTGTGTCCGGCGGCAGTGGGAGGCGCATGCGCCCTCCGTCCCGTTGATCGCCGCGGTGCCGGTCCGGCGCCCCTGAGGAGAAGGGGGAAGTGTTGGAAGAACAGGGCAAGAGGTGGGAAAGGTGCTGGGATGCTTCGGTGCTCTCCCTTCCTCTCTCCCCCTTCCGAGCGCGGTCCCGGCTTTGCACAGAGATGCAACCCCTCCCGTCTCGCTCAGTGCCCAGGTGCAAGGTAGGGAGATCCCCATGGAGCCATCCCGGTACTCCAGGTGTGGTTGGCTTTGCAGCGTTGCTGTCCGCGGAATAGGGTTTGTTATCCGGAGTGCGACAACACTCCAGAGAGACACGGATTATTAGCTTCAGAGTTGCGCAAGCCTGGTGCTACTCCATAAACCCACCAGACTTTTTCCGCTGTTATTTACACAGAATCACTGAATCACAGTTAGGGTTGGATGTGGCCTCTGGAGATCATCTAGTCCAACCCCATGCCGAGGCAGGATCACCTAGAGCAGGTAACACAGGCACGTGTTATGGGTCCAGATGGGTTTTGAATATCTCCTAAGAGGGAGACTCCATGAACTCTCTGGGCAGCCTGGTCCAGTGCTCCACCACTTTCAGCATAAACAAGTTCTTCCTCATGCTGAGGTGAAACTTCTTGTGTTTAGTTTATGCCATTGTTTTAATTTACAGCCCTTGCTCCTCCTCCTCCTGTTGCCGGGCACCACCAAAAAAGAGTCCAGCACCATCCTCTTGGCACCTGCCTTAGAGATATTCATCTGCATTAATGAGATCCCCTCTCAGTCTTCTCTTCTCTAGACTAAACAGGCCCAGCTCCTGCAGTCTCTCCTTATGAGATGCTCCAGATTCCTAATCATCTTTGTGGCCCTCTGCTGGACTGTCTCCAGTAGCTCCTTGTCCTTCTTGTACTGAGAAGCCCAAAACTGCACATGGAAGTTCACAGATGGCAATTTCCCAAGTACATCCCCAGCATGGCTGACCCACATGCAGATTGCCAGGAATCGACTTGAATTAAAACAGAGACCCTTAAATGAGGGGCTGTGACTTTAGGGCCAGTTTAAACTGGTCCAAGTCCCCTTGAGGTTGGGAAAGGCAGTCTTGTCCTTTCCATCCCTCTGCACTGAACTCTGAGGCCTCTGAAGGTACGATTATGGCTTTCACATGTAGGGAAAGGAAAGCAGAGGAGGTCACTTTTCCCTTCTTCTCACCCAAGCTGCTCTGCTTGGCCCCTATCTTAGCCACCATGCCAGACCCTGCACACACTGACCACTTGGGTTGATTTAATGGGCTAAATGACAGAGCTGGTGCCAGTGAGCTGGGCTGGCTCACGAGTCCTACGGGCAGAAGCATGGGACTCAGAAGATGGGAAGCGTAACAACCTCTGTCAATGGCAGTGGACAGTGATTTTTGGCCTCCTGCCCTTCTGATATTGGGAGGGTTCACCTTAGACTAAACTGGAAGCCACTGCTGGTACAGGCAATACTTTTCTTTCCCTGTTGTCATGTATACAATTCCTCCCTTCCTTACACCACAGCTGGTTTTTATTTATCTTCACTTAAACACTTCAGAGAGATAATATTTTTATTCATTTTTCTCTTTTTTTTTTTTTAATCACATAACTAGCTTTTTGCTGATTCGGTTTCCTAAATTTTCTCACTCAAGTACCAGAGTTGGAGCTGGTAAAGTAGAAGCAGACAGCTGGAAACTAGATGGGGAAGACAAGGCCTGTCATTCAATGACAGCCTTTGTGTTATGAAAGCTCAACTTAGTTTCAAGACAGCACAGTCTGCTTGTCTCGCCTTGTCAGTCCTTACACTGGGGAAGAGTGAGCCTGCAGGAAAGCAAGGTACTCCATTCATTTGGCTGCTGGATTTAGACTGAGGAACCACACCCGCAAATTTCTGCTTCACAGCAGTGTAAACCAAACTAAGTTGGTGCTACAGTGTTCCTACTTGTCTGCTTCTCACAAATCCCTTCCTCAGGAATTCTCCGCTTTCATTCTGTCCCATTGATCTGGAAAATAAAAAAAAAAAGAAATAAAAGAGAGCTCTCCATTCGCAGGCATGGCAGGAGGGAAGACAATAAGCAGCCTTTTGTTGATTTTGGTGAGATGTAGCAAATTGAGGATCCCATGCTTCATCAATCCCTAGGCAGTACAATAATGAAGACGGTTAAAAAGATTAAAGATGCCTTTAAAACAGAAATGTATGTATTTAATTTGAGCTTATTATAATTTTACAAGAAGATTATGAACTGCTCATCATGTTTTCACAATGGATTTCCCTGTGCACTTACAAAAAAAAAGGAATTTTGGACGGAGCTAAATAGTTCTTGTCCCATGTGTGCAATACCACTTATGAAGACATGAAATTACAAGTTGCTTTTCTAAGAAAATGGAACCCAAGAAACTTCTGGAAGTGAAAAAATAAATATCAGAAAAATAAAACTGGATTGCTATATTTTTTATCAATGCACTAGAATCTGATTCACTGGTGTTGTATGTTTAAAAAACAAATATCTTACTATGAAAGTTTTAAAAATAACTGTTGACCTAATAATATTGGCTAAGTAGGAAAGAAATGAGTAGATGATACAGGACTCTTGGAGTATTAACAACTGAAAACAATTTCTGTCCTTGTCCAAACTATCTGAAAAAACCCCCAAGTGACATAAAATTCACTTTTCATTACAGTCCGAGTTAAGGTCAATCTCTGAAGAAAGAAAATCCTAAGCAAAAAGTGGGGGTAAAGCTCGTGGCACTACATTTTGAATTTCTCTTGATTCAAAGCAAATACACTGATTAGGTAATCCAGTTGCTGTGACTACCATTGAAACTGAGGGGAAGAGTAAAGTATGTTAAGACACGCACTTGAAATATCAGAACTATTTTGTCGACTCAAAGACGGCATTGCAAAGCTATGCTGAGGGCAAAAAGTCATGCTGGGCTATGTGGCCCTTTCTTTTTTTTTTCCATTTCACATAATAAGTGTTTTCTTAAAAATGACAGTAGAAAATAATTGCCTTGCTGTAAAATGAGAGGATTAGACCACTGAATTTCATCCTGTGATCCTGTGACTACCTGCCATGACTAGTGCCTTTATAAGGTATTGATTATGAATACACTGTTTTGATGTACTGTTATTGATATAATAGCAGAAAATGGGTAGCCTTTTTATTGCTGAGGTGTTTTGATAAGATCAAGGCAATTTCATTTGAAATCTTAGCGCTGAGAGGAATTTTCTTTTTTTTTTTTTGTGGGATCATTGTATGTTGGTTGACATTTTCCTCTGCAAACAAATAGCATTTGGATTTGGCAAATAGAGCTTCTGGATGCTCATTTCCATTTTTAGCAAGGCAGGAGTAGCACTGCAACACTGAATCTAGAGCAGTCCCCCCAGCTTGGACAAAGGACATGGTTTTGTTGTAGGCGTTCTCACAGAGTCCTAGTGGACTTTATACCTACGGATGTGGGCTAGGCTCCAAAAAGAAGGCATTTTCATTCAAGCCAAAGATGTTTTAAAGCTTCTTATTCTCAGTTAAGGAGATTGCTTCCTTTGGAATGCAATCCTCTTTTTGATATGAAAGCATGTGAGCATAAATCCACTACTCTTGTGTATTTGTACAATGCATAATATTTTGTAGAGAAATTAAGCCAAGTAATTGAATGCAGAATCAAAATTTCCTTCAGTCTTCTCAATGTGGCTTGCTAGCAACTACAGCAATTACAGCAGGAGCTGAGGTAAATGACACTAATCCAGTGAGGCGCATTTCCAACCTGAATTGCACACCAAACCTGTTTCTACGCCCCCATCCCATCCGAGTGTGCTGCACAATTATCGCACGTATTATCCTGTTCTGAAAAAGGCGAGAATCGTACCAGCAGGCTGGGGAAGGGAGGATGCCATGCTCTTTGTTCCTTTGGCTGGTAAGAAAGCACGTAGTGTGCTTTAGGCTCTGTTTCTACCCTCTTTCCTTTGCTAGCAGTAAGCTTTAATAAACTCAGAGCTCAAGCAACCTGGTTATTGATCATCTGTAGCAGGCCTGTCAGTCATTACAGCAGAAAAGCTACTTCCACAGACTGACTTCCCCTTCTGAGAAACCCTTCCCACACAGAGGATATGATCCCATAAAAGAACCATAAAAGAACTGAAAGAACCATAAAAATCCCCTAAAAAGCCTCAGATAAAAAGTTCTCTTCATCACAAATAGCAAACACGGGCCATAATAATAAAAATAGAGTGAATCTAAACATGAGTCACTCAGAGAGTTCCCATAAATTACACTTGATGTAGCCTAGGTTGACACTGAAGAAATCTATGAGAAAGTTGTCCTGCCTGTTGGATTCCCCAGCAGCTGGGTCAGCACTTCTGTGACATGTTCCACCCTGAGTGACTTGAATCAAATGTTCAGATTGCATCTTGGATGTAGTGTCCTTCAGTCATGTGCCACCTTTTAATGTCTTCTGGAAGAACCCTAGGCTTTTATTTTTTTGTAAGTTGGAGATCAGTACACTGAAGGTTTTCTTAATACGGTCAAGAGGTAAAATACTGTGCTATTTTAAGCAGAAATGTGGCAGATTTTGTTATCCATGTTGCATAGGTATTTATTTTGCATTTTTTCTGTCATTCATTGCAAAAGGATGATGTGTATCCTTTCCAGCTGAATTTATCACTGTTGATAACTTTAAAGTATCACTTGAATTCCTCCCTCTGAGATTAACAATATCAGAATAATGAAGTAATAAACACCTTTTGAATATAAATAAATAATTCATGAAGGAATGTTCTGATGATGATGTTGCAATATATGTACCAAGCCAGTCGAAGAGTTGCCCATTTTTCTCACAAGGTCTTAAAGATGAAATTAGTTGTAACTATTAAAAATGTACTTGGTGAACTCAGCTGCATTTAGGCTTGTGCCATGAATGTTCTTGAAATTACGTATTTAATAGAGATTGCTTTTATACCCTTATTTATAAAATGGTCAAGAGTTGAAACTAGTAGTCTGGTATTTTTCCTGTACATACTAAGTTAATTGGATCACAGAAATCGGGTATGAGGGGGGATCAGACTGATGCCTGATTACTGGATTACTCCAAGGCATTAATTTGTTCCTTATTGTCAAATATGTTCTAACATGTAGACACTGCAATTAAATAATTCACTCTGATAAATCTTTTATGAGTCATTTGCTAATTTTCTTGATTCGTGTGGTATAGAGAAGGAAGAATGAATGAAAAACTGCAGGTAATAAAAAATAGTGTCAGAATTAACATGTAAGTGACAACTTCTCTTTCATCATGTTAGTCTACCATGCCTTATATAATTACTCAAAGCACTGCTGCATAACTTAGCATCCTTTATGCGCTTTTTGCACAGCGACAGAGATGTTTGTCTCTAGTGATAGACGTATTTGACTGTGGTTTGTCAAGCAAAGGTTTGCATCTGTTCTGTGCAGCAGGTTAGTTTGCTAGACTTTTATCAGTTATTATTTTCTATCTTTAAATTTTTGTGGAGGAATATAGTATGCCAGTGTTCTGTGTAAAACCTTAATTGCTGTATAATGATTCTTGTCATGTTGGAAAAAATTTGGGATGCAATAGCTCAACATAATATAGTCTATTGATACAAAATTTTCCTAATATTTAAACTTAATTATTTGATTAAACTTTTGGTTAAAATACCTGTGAGAATTATTTCAATATAGATGCAATTACCTTTGCATTGTCATGCTACTGTTTGTAACAGCAGCAGCTTAGCTCTAGAAAAGGATCCAAAATAATTGTGTCATCTGACCTGAAAAGTAAAAGCTGGTGAGCACACAGTGTACTGCAGAGCAGTATCAAGGGACGTGTAGCTGGGTGCATTTTGGCCTTGGAAAGGCAAAAATCTCTGTCCTTGCAAAACAAATCATGGTATTTTCATTAGCTGAAGAAAGATTGCAAGTCAGTGACTGCACTGAAGATTATGAAAAAACGTGCAGAATGGAATCTTTCTCATTACATAGATATAACTTTCCAAACCAGGCAGAGCAGTAATACTCATCTTAGTAACTCTAGTGCAGTGCCAGACTCTGCCCCCGTTTACACAAAGCAACCCACTTCTCACTGCATGGGAATGAGAAGGGAAAAACATGTATGATCTGATTTGTTGGTCTCTGGTTGGGCTTGCTTTTGTTTCTGTAATGCAAGTCCTTCTATAAATAGGACAGACTCAGCACTCATTTACTACTCAAGGAACTCCTACATCAGCAGTATTGATCCAAGGAAGGTTTTCTCAGGTAAGAAATGGTAGGGTTCTTGTTCAAATGAGGAGAAAATTTTCTAAACGTACCTGTGGTTTAACGCATACAGACGCATTTACATACGCATAGTTTAAAATTACTTTTTTCATAAGGAACTGTACGCATTTACATGTCGGGATTAGGCTGACTGAATTTTTTGGCTGTTGCCTGATTCTGACGTGTTTCTCCTCTGTTGTTTGCTGAAGTTGTCTGGCTGCTTGAGAGCTCCCTCTCGTGGTAAACTCTCCTGTAAGGAGATTCCCGACCAAGTATTCCCGACCGAAGGCATGTCGCTGGAAGTTTACCTACAATATCTATTACTGATAACACTGTGCAGCAAAAGAAAGAAGCCAAACTTGCAGCTGTTGCAGATCCGTTTTTTTTTTTTTTTGCTTAGCTGTCCGCCCTTCTCACATAGAAACCTACTAGTTTGTATGGATGCAAATATCAAATGGTATTTTTGGGAGGGAATTTCCGTAAATGACTATACATATGAAAGAAATGTAACTATTAATCTGTGTTCTAGGGGAAAAAACTGTCATGAATTATTTTTTTGTTTTGCCTTGAAAAGAGTAAATTACTGTCCTTCTCTAGAATACTTTAGGGTATCTTGTATCTGGTGCTGCTGAATCTGCTGTTTAAAGCAGACTGTACTTACTACAGCCATTAGCAGCTTTGACCAAATACCCATTATTATGGGTCTGTGCTGTACAAGGGTGTGTTTTTATTAAATCTGTTTGCAGTTCAGAACTGTCACCCATTCTGTGCAGGAGAAGCACTAAGAGTTTCAGAAAGAAAGGTTCAGACATTCTTTTCTCTTCTCTCTCTCCCTCCCTCCCCCACCCCAGGTCCTGACGTCCTGTGCCTCACCTGGGAAAAGTTGTGCATCTGCAGCATGACGGGCTAAAGCAGCAGTCACAAACGCTGCAAACCTCTCGCACACCGTGGTGGAGCCACTGCAGCTGGCTCTTTGTGTCTCCTGTGAGAGATGCTGAGTCACGGCTTTTTGGTATCTGCACCAGCCGACACACGGCGGTGTGAAGGTTGCTTCTAAGAATGCAGTGTGCACCAATTCTCCATTTTCCTATGGTTAAAGTGATAGCCTGTACAAATCTCCCAAGATAGGGGGGATTATACATTTTTGAACTACTATTTAAATGAGATAAATACCTATAAATACAGCTCTGAAAATAATAGTACTGTAAGTCGAGTAGAATAGTGGGAAAAGTAAGGTAGGTTAAGGAGGAAGACAGATTGCTTTCGTGTATGTGGGTTCGGAATTGGACTGTTTAAATTACAAGTAGTTGAATTCATAGTGTTTTAATGATCAATAAATAGATCAGTGTCAAGAAAATACAGCTTTTAGTCACATCTAAAGGTGATCTAAGTGGGAAACAAATAACAAAACAACATGAATCCAAGCAGCTCAAAATCAGTTTTTGAAAACTAAGACTGGATTCAGATCCTATGACTCTGACCAGTATCAAGGATTTGGCTTGTTATTTTGGGGGGTTTTTTTGTTTGTTTGCAGAAAGAGAATGAGGTAGTGATGTGATGTGTATGGATGGGTTCTCTTAAAGAAAGTATATGGAAATAAGTAATAGTTACTTGAAGTAATAGAAAATTTTATAATTAAAAGGCAATGTAATTGTTAAAATGTAATACAATTGTTAGAACTTAAAAGAGAAACTGTTATATAAACATATATGCACAAATTTAATTAAAAACCCAATGTGTTTCAAATAATTATTTAGAACAACCTCCAACTTTTCTTTGGTGTTTATTGAACCTATGTAGATCTTCAGTTTACTTCCAAATAAATCCTGTAACCACTAATTTTAGTGCTGAACTTGATAGTGCTGGGTTAATGGTTGGACTAGATGACCTTAAAGTTCTTTTCCAACCTAAATGATTCTATGATTCTAATTTACTTGCTCCTAGCAGATTCCTTTCTACACACCCATATAAGGAATTTGATATTCATTTCCCCTAATCCAAAAAGTTGCAGTTAGAACTCCCATAAGCAAATGCCTAGGAGCCAATTTATCAATATTTTATTAAAAAAATTAGGTACTTCACCATTTCTACATTCTAGACGGGAAATGGTTAGAGAAGTGAATGTACAGATTGGAAACACAGGCACTTCGAAGAGACAGAATTTCTTAGAGTCAGATTATGAATAGGGGTTTTGTTCCCCTTTTAGAGGCTCTGTTTTTCCACTGAGAGAACTGAGTTATGCACACTGCAGGTCTGGGGGACTATTTCGTTAAAGATGAGTCAAGAAAAATATGTCACAATAGAGGAAACACTGTAACTTTTTTTTAATATAAAATCCCAAGTAGACTCATGCAAATTTGTGGCAGCAACAGTGGACTCTTTTTAATCTGCTTTTGACTGAATAATGATAATGTCTGTGATGTCTCAATTATGAATTCCCTTTTTTTTTTTTCAATATTGCATGACTCAAAGCAGAGACATTCTTGTATTCACTGCCAGCATTTAAAGACAATAACCAGCCTATTTAGAAGTAAATTCCTATTGAAATCAAAATTGCTGCATACGAGTGTTTCTGCACACAAATGTACCCCGTGCTATGGATTTTATACACCCAGTGCATAAGTGAGCAAGCACGTCAGTGCACCGAGTGACAGCAGAGGGTAAACCCTACCACCCCCAGCATGGTACACACCTGTCTGTGCAGTGGATGTCTATATCATCCCCTGTGTTGACTCTAATAGTTGTCATGCCAGACACTCATAGCAAATCAAGAATGTATAGAAGTGAGGGTGACTAGCTAAAAAAGTCATCTGCAACCAGACTTTTAGTTTGTTCAGTTTAGATACCTGCTTCATTAAACATTTTGGCTCATTTTAAACTAGTTCAAATGCCAATCTACAGCCTGATCCTTTTGGAAGGAAAAAGACTGTGCAACCTCAGCTAAAATAATATCAATTTAGTGACCGATTTAGTAGCTTGTGGTTTTTTAATAGAACAACGTTCTTTGTTCTTAGGTCTTGACAATGTAACTTTTATTCAAGGATGTTGGTATCAGGCAGATGGATGTTCTTGTAGGTTCACTTCGAATCCTGTGAACAGCACAGGCCTCACTGCAGCAAGGACTGCAGCCAGAGCAGGCTGCTTTGTAAGGAAAGGGAAGCCAACCAGCTGAGCAAGCTGGAGCAGGGGTCCCACTGAGCCCTGTGCTGGAGCAGGGTGAGCAGAGCAGTCCCCTGGCAGTGCCAGTGTTGGCCAGCAGCTGGGGGGCTGCCACACCACTCACAAGGCAGGTCCCAGGTCAAGGCCGGTGTCTGACTTGGGCACACCATGTACCTCTGCTGAAGCACATGGCTTGGGCACACCACAGGGCAACAGATGGAGTTTAAATGCTGCTCCCAAGTGAAGCAAGGGGGCCT
The DNA here is from genome assembly GCA_013397775.1 of Eulacestoma nigropectus. Taxonomy (NCBI): domain Eukaryota; kingdom Metazoa; phylum Chordata; class Aves; order Passeriformes; genus Eulacestoma; species Eulacestoma nigropectus. Next base: position 170,950 of record VZTE01004148.1, read on the forward strand.
CCAAAGTGGCTTCTCACAGCTCTTTCTCACCCACCAGCTTTTCACAGCCATATGATCCAAGCTTATACAGATATACCACATCAGTGCTGGCTTCCAGCACAGGTATTCAGGCCTCTGCTGGGGGAATGCACTCAAGGATCCTCATACTGTGGATTTAATGGTATTTTTGTGGTCTCTGGTTTCTTGGTTGTAATTAAAATAAACCAATTTCTTACCTCTGTATATACTGTCTTATTTTCTGAAGTGTAAAAATACATGTTTCTTTATGTGTATGAGAATGGCAGTGTTGTTTTGTCTTAAACGCATTAAACATCTGAATGTACAACTTCTATCTCACTTCTGTCACAAAGCTACATGAAAAAGGAGGAGTAAGAGCAGTAGAACCAGTCCATCCAAACTACAGATTTGAGATGGACCTGAGCGACAACATCTAAAATTTCAACACAGAATCTGATTTTCCACCCACAGTTCACTTTTATTCATCTCTGTGGCTTTGCTGTAGAACCATTGGAAGTCTAAGGAGTAGTTTCAAAACTTTAGCTGCAGATTTGTACTGAGATTCAGAAATCCAGAAAATCCTGTTATGATGAGGCTTAGTGTCAGTTCTTACCTAAGCACAACTTCCCTTGAGTGCAGTGAGTTGCTCGAATATGAACTACTGAAGTATGCCCAAAAATAGGAATGAAGCACATCTTGGCAATGGCTACAAGTCCTCATATTTATGAAAGCAATCCTGAGGAATGTTGACATTTTCAAAACTAGCATCCAGTTATATGTATTTTTGGAAAAAAAAAAATTGAGACATACTTCAATAGAAAATGTTTTATTCTCCCAACCTTATTTTTCGGAAGCATATGCGGTGGAAGGAAAGTGCTTTCTAAGAATCCACTTTACTTCTTCAAGCAAACACTTTAATCAATCAGATTTTGCTAACTGAGAAGACTTTTAGAAAAGTTGCAACACTTCTCACATTTTGTAGCACTACTTTCTTTTCACTGGGATCCTGGAAGTTCCACAACAACTGTGCTCTCTGGGTTTCACAGAGACAGATTAGACCAGCAACATTCTCCTTCTTTGATGCAATGTAATCGATATCTTGATGCTGCTTCAAAAGTGCTAACTTGAGCCTAGAGAACGAAGCAGATACGCTGGCTATGTCTATACTGCATTTGAGGTTACTCTATCCATGTTCACACTGCTGACTGCAGCATGCTTCCAGGGATGTCCATACATAGGGATATGCTATAGTTACATCAGAAAAGGAAATCAGACCTTTTGGCTTTGAAAGCATTTTTGAGTGCATATTTGTGCAACCTGATGTGTTTCAAGATGTGTGTTTATGTTTGTGCAGACCAAAAGCTGCCTTCAAGGCAGCGTTGCAGGAAGCACAGTGTTTGTGTGGTTATGTGACCGTATTCCTGGCCAGGCCAGGAGCTTTACTCAAGGAGTGTTATTCAATACTAAATACTTTTCCTGTTCTCATTAGCTTAAGTTGTAGCCAGAGCCAGCTCCAGAGAGTCTTGCTAAGCAGTGCTTGGCGTCCCAGGGTCTGGTGTTCAGCTGGCATTGCTGGAGGAAGGTCTGCAGCTGCAGGTGAAAGCCAAAGTGAAAACAGGTATAGCTGCTGTGGCTGTGTTTGTCTACTACCAACACTGCTTTGTGCTTGTCATTGTAGGTGCAGGGCAGACTCTGGCCCCAACAGTCACCAAGCACTTGGCCCTCCTGGAGCTGGAGTGTGGCGTGACCTCCTCTCCTGTGCCTTCTTGGTGTGTAGTCAGCCTAGCAAACAGGACAGCTGAATATCCCAGCTGTGCTGCAAGAATACCTGAAGAAGCACGTGGCAGGCGAAGGTGAGCACTGGTGGTGCAGGCTGTGGTGTGGCCCTGTAGCTGTCCTTGCAGCAGGGCCCAGACCTCCTCATTGCACGCACTGGTGGACATGTGAGGAGCATCCTCTGCTGCCTTAACAAGGTTGCCCTCTCTGCCTCAGGGTGTGCACAAATAATTGATGGTGCACAGTCGGGGGTTCTGGCCTCAGACAGGGTACAGTCTAGTATGGAAATACAGCTGGGATCACAAAATCTCTATCAGAAACCATAGTTTTAAATATACTCTACCTTCCATGCCGAGACGTGGCCATTACAGGAAAATCCAAGAACACAATTATCACAAAAGTTTTCCTGAGCCATAACTGTATCCAGTAGTCCATATGAATGACTAATCCAAGCAACATTTTTCCACAAAGAGGAAAGACAATGCAAATTATATTTCACAGAACTGGGCAATAGCTACGTAATCATTGCTTGAATCCAATCTTTATCAGCTTTAAAACGTGTCTGTAATCTCTCTTCATAAGCATATAGATCTCAGCAGGTGTTTTGCCTGAAGGGTTGTACAGCAGCGGGCCTTCTGAGACTAATCAAGCCAAAACACATCATATGGTTTCAGTATAGAACTGTTCCTGCTATTTTAAATATTTCCAGCTGTAATTAACTAAGTTCAGCTACCATTACTCACTCTTACTTAATGTACCACCACTATAGTTTAATTGCAGATTGACTTTCTTTCCGTAACCACTAACTAGCTGTTGGTTTTATGAACCCTGTTTTTCCCCCGCTCTGATAAAAGTCCATTATATGATAAAATCTGACTTAGTTTTAAAAGTGTTCTGGTCTCTGTTCTTTATTTCGTGTGTCAGTAATCACAAAAAGAGAGCTAATCCTGCAACAAGGGGAAAATCCGATATTAAATTACATAGTAGCTTTGCACAGTGTAATCTTTCCACTCTGAGAGATTAATTTTATCAGCATGGCATTTGCAGCTGGTAGTAGATTCAAGAGATACACTACTCCTCTCGGGAAATAAGTCAAAAGCATGGCATGAATATTATTACTTTTAGCTTTATCTTGTGGCTAGGAAAAATGAGCTCCCTATCATTTTTATCAATATCCCCTATTTATTTAGGCAAAGCAGAGGGTAATGGTGGAAACGTGATTCACATGGTAATTGTTTTCAAAACTTTTTTCATTCCTTTCTATAAGTGAGTTTTTAAGTTAGAAAGGGAAAAGAGGATTTTTTGACAATGTGACAATGTTGTGTGTTTTACAGTGACAATGGTGTGACAGCTACCTCTGTGCTGTAATGCAGAGCTAACCGGCTTGCAGCAGTGCTTCGAGAGGCTTATGCTTTGAGAGTACATCTGCTGGGGCTACCTCAGGGATCTCTGCACTGCACATTAAATAAGTGACCTTGTACATTTCCATCTATTTTCATCTGTTAACTCTTTACAGTTATATGGTGCCTCAGACAGAATTTCTTTTTTTTGCTTGTGCACTGTTTCGTGCAGTTGTGTTCTTCCTCTGCAGCACTACAGAATTGAGGCAGTGAATTAATATTGAGAGCACTACAAAACTGAGGCAGTGTCAGACAGCTTAGTTCCTTTCAGGTGCAGTACAGAGCAGAAAGCAAATGGAAGGAATAGGTATTTATTTCCATTCCAAAGTTGCCACAGGCCAGTTTGGTTCCTGGAAAAATTCCAGCTACCCTAAGAGTTGCCCTAACTTGTACCATAATTGCTGTGTTTCCCATAGGACTTTTCAGCACTCTGCGTGACAGGTACTGAAGAACATCCTGGCCACACCTCAGACTGCTCTCATGCTGGCTCACACATGGAAAGATCTTTAGCAAATATTACCAGTCTAGCAATGCCTTTTTTATTTTATTTTTTTTTTTTTTGGTGAAGACTTCTTCCGGTGCAGGTAGAATGTGAAGAAAAGTAGAAGAGAAAAGTCAGGGACAGCTAATGACCACAATATGTTAATAAAATCTACTGCAACAGAAATCCCTGGTTCTCTTGCTGGGCCTAGCATGAGAGTTCTCCTGGCAAATAACTTCTCTGGTATGTTTACGATCGGTCTATGAATATATAATTGCTTCAATTATTGTCTAACTTAAAAAAGTGTTTCTAAATCTTTGCAAAGACCCTTGCATGCATCTATGGTAATTTATTAGGTATTATGGCCTGTCCTCATTGAACATGCAAAAGCCCTAAAACTTCCATGCTCACCTTAATCAGGACAGCCTAAGATTGCTGCTTTTTCACAAGTATTGTGTCATCACCTCACCTTCCTAATAATAACTGACTACAGTCTTCCATTCTTTACAGTATTCCCTTTTCCATTTCCTAAAGAGTCACCATTCTTAATTCCTCCATTTCCCTGCATATAATCTGATTAATATGCCATTCTCAAATATGGTTTATTATTACATGTGAGCAAGGGAGAACATGGGAGAGGAAATGAGCTGAAGCATGACTTTTTGTTTGTCAGTGATGAGATATAGTGTTGGCAAACTGTCACAGCCCAAGAGTGGAGATGACTGGGTACACAACTATAGCACTCCTGAAAAAAAATTCTGGTGAGCCTTAAGTTTTCACCTTTAATTTTTACCTTTGCTCTTAAAAAATAATACATCTCAAGTTAAATTTCTCATCTCTTACTGAGCGATTTTTTTGGCATTTATTTTGATATGCATGTATTTAGACCTTATATATGAGTTTTATACAGAAAGAGGTTACCATTGAATCACTGCATACATTTCTGGCCAATAAAACATAACATTTAAAGAATTAGCACATAAACACTAGGTACATTGAATGAAAAGTCATATTGAGTCATCTACATGGTAGAGACAAAATTCTTTAGCTGCTTCATCCCTGCAAACAGTTGCTAATGAAGTATTACCGTGCCAAGCAGGTAACACTGGTAAGATTAAAATGGAAAAAGCGACAAGCATGAGGTGGAACAAAACACACCATGGGAAAATGAACTGACCTGCTAGGATGACTCACATCCAGCTAACCAATCCAAAGTACATTCTTTGAAGCCTGTGAAAAGTGGAGGAAGCAGATGGTGTAAGTGCATGTAGACATAGGGGTACAGAAAGGACACTCAAGACCAGAAGCCTGAAAACAGACAGACACATGAACATCTGGTGTAATCAGAGTTACAGAAGCATGAAGGATTGTACCAGTGGAGAAGTGGTTAGCCTTTGATTTTAACTTAATGAAATCCACTTGCTATCCTAGTATGATTCCAAGGGCAATTGAATGTCAATTCTGCCTAGTCATAGTCAAATTCGTAGCTAAGTAGTTTGGAAGTAATGCCAGCTGATTGTGAAAGTGACTGCTGATAAGCCTGTCAATGCTTGCAAGAGAGTGGATAAGTGAATTAAGCATTCATTTAAACATAATATTGGAAGTAGGAGTAACCTATCTTGTGTTCCTTGAATTATCTAATTTGTGTATGTCACCATGTCTGTATCTGAAAGGAGAGGAAACAGTGTTAAGTACCCAGGCCTACCAACATACTAGTTTGAAAGGAATGCAACACTGTAGTTTATACATCAGCCTGAATGGAAATTTCATGTACAAATCAGCTGAATATCAGATTCTACAGAGCAAAACACCACTTAAGGAACTCATAACAAAAATTTCAGTCTGTGTATATGACATCAGGAACTTTCCGGACCTGCAGAGGGAATCCAGGAAGAAAGCATTAGGGATAAACTCATGAGCTTGTAAAATATAATTTGCATGATAAATTTCTTACTGTAATGTTTACATACTGGCATTAGTCAAGCCCTGTCCAGCTACTTTATGCCAGTATGAATCATATATGGCAAATGGTGCACCGGAATCTGCCCTAATTTATGTAACTTTTGCAAAGGTGTTGACTGAAGTGCAGTGTCATACCACAAACCGGCTAAGCCAGTGTCTCTCAAACTCTCCTCTTTAATGTCTGAGTCAGACTATGGGAGGTCCTGTGGATGTCCTACAACAATTAGAAATAATGTGAGCCACAGTTATCTTCCCTGATGGGAAAAAAAAAAATTAGAAAAAGGCATGTATTGTAAAAATGCCTTTCATCAAATAATTCTTTCCTTCCATTTTTTCTTCAAAAGCACAGTACTAATGCTGCATTTTGTTGCCTAATTGCACCACATACATTTTTATACAGCCAGGAGAATGATGAAATAAAAGACTAAACATTTTTTGCATCTTATTTTTTTGCAGATTGCATTAGCACAAGTTTGTCTATAATTTCTCCTTTGAACATTGCCAAGCAAGCATTTCTAAGAGGAATCCTCTGGCAGTGTGGCCAGCAAATCCTGTTGCCATTTCTTTGTCCCCAGATTTTTGTGGTCAAACCAAACTTTTCAAAAGAGCTGCCTGTACTGGCATTTGTTACATTATGTAACAGAGAAATTTTGTTCTAGGCTTCGAATGTATAAGCTAAAAACCTCATATTATGGACAGGTTTAACAGCAGGACATGAGGATCTTCACAGCCTTCAGAAGTTATTAGAGGTGGCACTTTGTAAACCCATCAGTATGTGTGTTAAGGAGATGTTTTAAACTGGAAAAAGTCATAAACTCCTCCCTGTATGGACCATGGAACAACACTGAGCTCAGGGTCTTTCATCTTTTGTTTGATCTTCCCATTTTTGTAAGGTCTCAGACAGTTGTGCACCAGAGTGTGTTGTTTCCAGAGAATAAGGACCACAGCTGTGCTTCCTGGACCATGCTCCTGAGGAATGATTCATTCAAATCTCACATTAGAAGGAGGAACTTTGAATTGACAGCTTTTAAATCAGGTCCTTGCTTTCTTCTTTGCATGCTCGTCATCCCCCTTGAACCTAACATTAGGCCTTGGCCCTTGTTGTTATCTCCTAGTACTACCCAGCAGTGTGATTCTGCTCTGTCCACAGCAGAATGGCAAATTCTTTCTCCTGACTGCAAGGTGCTTTCACGCAACAGATTCCAATCTACATAGTAGATTCCACACAGGCAGTGACAGTGGCAATATGCACAGATGCGGATGCGGAGGATCAGCCCACGTGAGCACGCTCAAAAGTATGTCTGGCTTTCGGTTCACCTTGGTTCAAAACCCTTCAACACCACTTTATTGAGTGGGAAGAGCACATTCTGTATCTGAATTAGTGAGTAGGTGGCAAATAACCTGGCAGCAAGCGAACAGCTGAGCTGCCTGTTTGGGCAGCCACTGCTCACAGGGCACAGGAGTAGAGGCACATTCCCCCCGCCGAAGGACAGATGCTTCCCACCCCACACACGAGCCACATGCTTGTCTCTGTTGGGGCACAAGTACACAGCCTGCAAGAGGGACAAACTTTATTTTGATGTCTTCTCAAAAAATGCTGCTTTGTGCAGTAAAGGCATTCTAGATAATTGAATAGAAACTTATAGGCTCTTCCCCACCTGAAACGCTGAAAATAAAAACTTCACTGCCAATAGAAAAGATTACTTAGTGGCGTGAACCTCTCACTTGCCATATAAAGCATCAGTTAAATGACAGAACTGAATTTCAGCTGTGTTTTTTAGGGAAATTTATCAAGTGGAGGTATTTCTGTTGGGATCTTTTTTACTGTCCTGCTTGTTCCATGTAGCAAGAAGTGATGTCTCTGTACTAGCAAGCATTATGCTGCATAATGACTGACTACCTAATTCCCTACCTCCATCCAGACATATTGCAAGCTATGTAAAATTATTTCTATTTGAATATTTTATGAGCTATTTCAGAATAGAAAATACCGTTGAAGTACCTGCTACATCAATGGTGACTTAGAAAGCATCTTCCAAAATTAAACCCAATTTAATTTCTGCCATATCTTCAATGTAATATACCTAGCAGTCTTCAATTTATACAAGCAGTTTTCGAGCCAAGCTTTGTAATTGTAGTTTAATAATCAGGAAAAGGTATTTTTCTTGCCTTGAATATACAGGCAAAACCAATAACAAATATAATTACACATTATAAAATATCAACAAAGGAGAAATATTAATTTCTGCCTCTTTGAAGGCTACTCTGTCCTTTGTTTCAAAAAGTATTTGGATTGAATTGATGACATAGTTGAACAAAATTCTTTATAAAATATGAAATACAATGCTTTAAATAAGGCAAGCAATGTTTTAAAGTGAATAAAATGAAGCTGTTGCTTTATATACCCTAATATGCAATAATTAAGTTTCAAAGTCACTCAATTATCTTTCATCTATTTTGTTACTTTCCATTATTGATGTTCACATTATTTAGTAATACAGAATTTAAGTGAAAACTTTCTGACTTTCAGATCTTAAGGGCTAGCTTAATCAAAGCTTGTAAGAGCAATTTGTGAAATAAAAAATTCTTCTCTCTTCCAGAATGAATAAAGAATCACATATTTAAATTCAGTTGTTTATTACTTTAAAATTAGAAGAAATAAAAACACAGCATAGTTAGGGAAAGGCTACACTGCAAAACTCTTCCGTCTCAAGGTAATTAATCCTTTCTTCTTTTAACATTTAATTAAAGATGTGATAACATTAGAACACTACCCATCTCCTGTTGGGGCTTCTGAAATCCTATGACACTTCAAGGAAATGTTCATGGCAAGAGTAAATGCAGAGTAAGGCAAAATTTAGTCCATTATCACAAAAAAGTAGACGTTTGATTTTTCATCTGCTTTTAATGCAGTATGGCAGGTACTTTGTTTTCCATTCCTAAGGGTAAAAATTATTTAAAACCCCATAATTTATGTATGTAAAGTAGAATTAATGATTTAGTAAGTAACATCAATGGTTCAACACTGAACAAAAGTAGAGCAAGCCTTTTCTTTGTTTCAACAGTTTAGAATTATAGAATCCTAGAATGGTTTGGGTTGGAAGGGACCTTAAGGATCATCTTGTTCCAACCCCCCTGCCATGGGCAGGGACACCTTCCACTAGAACCAGTTGCTCAAAGCCCCATCCAAGCTGGAAGGCTCTGAACTTTTTTCCAACAGCCCACCATAAACATTGCAATAAAATCTGTTGATTACAGATTTTTCATGTCAAAATTTAAGTCAAACACTCACACATGACTTTGGATTTTTCGGAAGCTTATATGCAATGCTGGGTTCAGTAAATAGATGTATCAGTGTAATCTGCCCAGGATTAAATTACAGTGACATTCTGTATTACATCCACTTCTTCTTAAGCACAGTTGCCCCATTACCAATATGGGGCCCCATTACCAAGATGGGAAACAGGGCATAAATTTATATCCTCACAAACGCTCTCATTCAGACTAGAAGTGGCCATTTTGGGGGCTACTACTCACCTGACTTATATCAGTAAATCTAAATGCACATTTACAGTTTGCTTTCTTTCAGGACAATTACCTCTGTAATCATTGTCCCTTGTGTATCTGGACGTAGAGCATGACTGCACCCTAGTATACAGTATAAAGTACTATGGTAATATAGCTAATTAGCAAGCACTTTTATCTAAGACACTGGGAAAAAGCATTTCATATGTTTGTATTCACAGATCTTGAACTAATTCTGATCTTCAGCTTTTGGGAAACATGTTTTAATAGTGTCTCAGCTATTTCCTACTGAACTAGAAGATGCTGCTGTCTTCCACAAGCTCTTCTGCTTTGTAAATCTTCTTGAACCACAGTGGTATGAATAGTCTAAGCAGAAAAAATAATAACATTTTTAATAGGATATATGAAAACACTCTAGCAATGCCTTGGTGCTTAATATGAAGATCCACTACTACAAACCATGATGTGAGACAGTGAAGAGCTGTTTGTTCTTGTTTCTGCGGTATATGATTAACAAGCACAGGCTATATCATTATGTGATCAGTAATATGGCATATTTCTGAAGCCTGCTGAGACTTGAGGAAAACTCTAGGCTGTGCTGTAATTGACCTAATAGCTAATATTCTTGCAAGCATTTATGGAAAATATTGCACTAATGCTGGTTGGAGTCCCTGTTTGCTTGGGTCTAGTTCATCTACAATCATCATGGAATCATAGAATGGCTTAGGTTGGAAGGGACCTTAAAACTGATCTAGTTCTAGCCCCCCTGTCATGGGCCGGGACACCTTCCACAAGGCCAGGTAACTCCAAGCCCCATTCAACGTGACCTTGAACACTGCTGGGAATAGGGCGTCCACAGCTTCTCTGGGCAACCTGTTCTAATGTCTCACTCACACAGTAAAGAATTTTTTCTTAATATTTAATCTAAACCTACTCTCTGTCAGTTTAAAGCCATTACCCCTTGTACAGTCACTGTATGCCCTTGTCGAATATCCTTCTTCATCTCTCCTGTACCCTTTAGGTACTGAAAGTGCTCTAAGGTCTCCTTGGAGCCTTTTCTTCTCCAGGATGAATAAACCAACTGTCTCAGCCTGTCTTCATAGGAGAGGTGCTGCAGCCCTCTTATCATCTTTGTGGCTTCCTCTGGACTTGCTCCAACAGGTCCATGACCTTCTTAGGTTGGGGGTTCCAGAGCTGGGTGCAGCACTCCAGCTGGGGTCTCACCAGAGAGGAGTAGAGGGGCAGAATCCCCTCCCTCACCCTGTTGGCCTTGAGGCTGGTTTTGATGCAGCCCAAGATGAGGTTGGCTTTCTGTGCTGCAAGTGCACATCGTTGGCTCATGCTGAGCAATGCAGCAGGTAAAATTATTTACCTAGGCCAACAATTTCCTGGCCTGGCATAATACCTTTCTATAAACATCTACAATGTTTTTTTTTTTCCGTGGCACTAAGCATATGATGCTCGTCTGATTCTAGACCATTCTGCCAGCACCATCTCCTCAAGCAAACATCAGACATAGTCACTACCTTTAGCTTGTGGCTGAAAGGCAACTTGGTTGTAATTGCCACTATACACAAGTTTGCCTACTCTAAGTAAGCGTACCAACAGTATTGATTTAGACCTGTTTTCCCAATTCTCCAGCCTCTCACTTCTTCATCCTGACCTGTATCACATCTGGAATGTAGACTGAAGATGTGTTTTTCTTATTTAGCAGGGGTAGGATGACATATCAAGCATTCCTGTGGTTGCAGCTCTGCAATCACAAAGATAAGCATGGCCCCGACCCAGCTGAGCTTGCTATCCATGTATCTTCTGGTTCAGGTTTCTCCTCAGATATCAGAAATAAAAAACTCTCATAAATACAAATTAAAATTGAGGAAATTAGGATTAACAATGCCTCTAAATTTTGAAACATAACATAAAGGAGTGTCAAATTTGAAGGAAATGGTAGGAATTCTTCCTCATGCTTTTGATTATGGGATGCTAAGGAGAAAGTTCACTCATAGGTCATAAGAATTTTACAATTTCTTCTAAATGGATGGTAGAACTACATGCGTTATTTAGCTCAAATCAGATATATACCTTTTTTTCTGCATTCCCTCATTTTGGTAACTGATGATAATCACTCCTGAAACTCATGGTCAAAAGATTATGGTGATAAAATACTTATTCCTTACACTATGTCACCAAAAATTTATGTTAGGAGTATCAAAATGGGATTGGATCTGAGTGATAAGATAAAACTTTAGGCAAAAGGACCATCAGATTTAATGAAATGAACAACTAGCTGCCGTGTCACTTCCTTTGCTGGTTTTTGATTTGTTTAGTATAGCATCTCTTTGCCAATTAGTGCAATTGCTACAGGGCAATTCTTATGCTAGGGATAAAGCAGCATGATCAAACTCTACAGAATAAAAATGGCTATTTAGGAAAAAGAGGAAAGCTGAGGACATCTAATGGTCTACACTAAAATTAAATGCATCAGTGACCATGGTAAGGCTTAAATATGGCTATAACATGTTTATGCTGCATCACTTTAAACATTTTAGGGGAACCTGTCTTAAAATGGTTCCCTTAGATACTATCATAAATCTGCTGAAGAAGGAAGTATGGTCTGTTGTTTAAAGCACAAGACTCTGAGTCAGAAGATGTAGATTATGCCCCCTGTACTGATAACTACTGACTGTGGCTTCATCATCTTTAAATTGGGACATAGTACTTAACCAGTCAGAGGTAACAAGGAGGCAAGTCATTACTACTTATAACATTGTAATTGTAATAATCAGAATAAAGCCTTCAGAGGAGCACTGATTTATTACAAGATCTGTGAGAAAGAAGCGAATTACTTGTTTGAAGTTCTGGTAACCTGTTCTAAGACAAAGTGAAAAATTTCTTTGCTGTTGGTGGACGTTCAGGAATGCAAAGTATCAGTCATTACTTTCATTAAGCAACAGCCATCTAAAGGTCACTGTGGCTCTAAAGTAGACCTATGATCTCACAGCTGCAGTTTTTGCCCTTCCCTGTTCACACCCTTTCCGTGTTTATGAGTGTTACGCTGGAAGGTATTGATGGCTTCCATCTTCCATATATAGGCAGCCACGTATCTTGTAATGACGTGTAGGCTAACTATACTCCAGAAGGTCTTGATATTGGAAACTGCCCAGACTCAAGAGTATATCTTAAGATTGATCAGAATGCAAGCTTACGAGGGAGGAGGTTTCCCCCAAACAGGAAATGTGCCCAGTGCAAGGCTAACTCAAGCTAAGAGACCAAATGCTTGCAAGTGTATGTGGGCGATAAAACCTTGGGGAAAAACAAGCACTGAGGAACTCATGCACCCAGATATGAGTATGGCACAACTACCTACTTTTTGTATCCATTGTAGGATAAAAATACTTTTTTTAAATGTAAAATTAAGTCAACTGCAGCTTGGTTTTGATTGAGCTGGGGGTTTACTCGGTGAAGGGGCGCAGGAGTGCAGGAGCGCACCCAGGAACTGTTAACATATAGTTGTATCACTATATAATTACAGACTATATAACATCTAGTCACTTCTTGTGACTGCAGCAAAGGTTTGTAACAGAAGCAATCTGGCAGAGCTCCTACGGGTACCCACTTGGGCCCCACTGAAGGTGACTGGATGCAGCAGAATGAGGACAACTCCATTGCCCCCTTCCCTATGCCTATGCCTGTGCCTGGGAAGGCCTGGCTGCTGTTGCCACAGCATCTTTGGATTGCATACAGGAACATTCAATACTGGACAAGCTGCCCCTCCCAGTGGTGACAGAAGTGATTAAGACTGATTTCCCAGGCTCTACCCTTTTCCTCTTATGCCACACTTTAGTAGTTCATGAGATGACAAAGACAGCTCCACTTAGTACTGAACGCTTTCAGTGCGGAGGAATCACCTGCTTTACAGTAAAACTCACGGTCTGCTACAACATGAGAACAAATATGTAATTTTAAAAGCACTTTTACAGTTCCTTTTTATGGTGTCATCACCTGGTGGCTTATGTAATATGAAAATATCAGGCTTGGAGCCTTAGCTGTCTGGAACAAGGGGCGGAAGAAAGGGGGAGATGAGCACATGGGCTGAATATTCCCTTTTGGTTCCCAGACCAGCCAGCCTGGCAGGCTGAGTGCCTGTTTCACTTGTCTGAGCCATGCTGGGCTGAGTCAGCAGAAAGCAGGCTTGATGTGAACAGCTGATCCACGATTACACAACACGTGAATCCGTTCCTTTTACTGCCGATAGAGACGTTTCAGCTTTTGCTACAGAGAAGCCATGTTTCACTTTATTTAAGGCAGCAACCCTTAGGGTGGGTTGAGAACAGGACATTACTGTAAGGCATTACTGCTGCACCACCTTTCTCACGGCCATCGCTTTCACCGCCGTGTCACAGCTTGTGTTCCCAGCTGGTGAGGTTTTCCCTTGCCATAGCCGAGCTTCACGGTCACATCTTGAGTGCTCGATGTCGCTGCCTTCCTGGGGTCCCACCGGCTGCGCCGACCCCCTGACACGCGGGGGTTTATCTGGGGAGTACCATGCCCTTCTCCCCTCAGGCAGCTGTCCCCGGGATACCGAACCCCGCATCTCACAGCCTTAGAGGGGGGAATGATACTGAGCCCCTCAAGATTTGAGTCCCTCGAGGTTTGAATAGGGGATTGAATTAAATTTTGTACCTTTTTTGAAGTTGTTAATTAGTAGCTGTAGCTGGACAGGTACGATTAAGTAATTGCATTGTGAGCATCATAGGGTGCCAAACTCTTTTCGGTGCTGGACAGGTACGATTAAGTAATTGCATTGTGAGCATCATAGGGTGCCAAACTCTTTTCGGTGGTGCCGAGCAACACAGTGAGGAGCAATTGCCATAAACTAAACCACAAGAAGTTTCACGTCAACAGGAGGAAGAACTTCTTAACATTAAGGGCAGCAGAGCACTGAACAGGCTTCCCAGGGAGGTCATGGAGTCTCCCCTCCGGAGACATTCCAAACCCACTTGGACATGCTCCTGTGCCACCTACTCTAAGTGACCCTGCCTTGGCACGATCCTGTCATTCTGTCTGTTTGCACGCTTGGCTAATCTTTTGTTTTGAGGAAAAGAGAAGATAATCCCAAGACGGTCTGTCCGGACATGAGCCACCACGAGTGAAGCCGGCAGAACTCAGCAGACCCCAGACTCAAACGGAAGGAAGAACTGCGCCTGCGGATTAATTAGCACCAGATATAACTAGCAAATAGGAATTTGAGTACTGATTAACAAGAAAGTTATTCAATTTACAACCAGTAAACGCTGATGCCTTTGTTTATTAATATGTGTAAATAGCGTCAAGTTTCGACGACCGGTGAGCCAGCCTTTCCAGGGGCACCACACGACCCCCGGCTCAGCGCCCACCGCCGCTGGACGCTCCCCTCAGGAGCCTCTCCCACAGCCCCGCGCTCCCGGGGGCGGCGCCGGGACAGCGGCGCGAGAGGCGGGACAGGGCGCGCGCGTGCGCGGCGCTCCCGGAAGCGCGGCGGCGGTGGCGGCGGACCGGGAAGGGGAGCCCGAGGCTGCGGCGAGGGGCGGCGGCGGGGGCTCTGCCCGCCCGGCGGCGGCGTCGGCCATGACGAACTTCATCTCGGTGCAGCTGAAGAAGGCCTCGGAAGTGGACTTGGCCAAGCCGCTGTGCAAGTTCATTCAGCAGAGCTACCCGGGCGCCGAGGCGCAGGCCGAGCACTGCCGCGCCGCCGAGGAGCTCAGCAGGCTCCGCAAGAGCGCGCTCGGCCGCCCGCTCGACAAGCACGAGAGCGCGCTGGAGACCCTTCTTAGGTAGGGGCCCCCCACCCCCGCCATTTCCCCCTGCCTCCATCTCCCACTGCCCTGATTCCCCGCGGGGCCTCGGCGGCAGCTCCAGGCCCTGGGCGTGGCGGAGCCGGAGCCAGGTGCGGGCGGGCCCAGGTGTGGGCGGCCTCTCCTGACGGGAGAAAGCGGCCGGGGCTGCCGGGCCGGCTCCGGCGGCCTGTGGGATGCAGGCGCCCCGGCGCTCGGGTGTCCCGCTGCATCCCGGGGTCCCCCGCCCTCGCTGCGCCGCTCGGGTGTCGTGGGGTGTCACATGATGGCAGCGCAGGGAGGGGGAGGCCTTGTCCCCATCAACATCCCCTTCCCAGTGTTTGTGTCGTGTCAGTAGCTCTTAGATGTAGGTAGAAATTGTAAAACCACGAAACATTAAGGAAGAGAGGTTAAAGATTATCTAGTCTCANGTGTCAGGGTTGGGGCATCCACAGCCTCTCTGGGCAAGTCCTTGTGCCAGTGCCTTACCTTTCTCACAGTAAGAAATTTATTCGAATGTAAATTTCCCCTCTTCCAATTTGTATCCGTGACAGACCATTTTGCTTTCCATAGTGAGTTGGTGTTTCCTTCTTTTCAGTGTTGCCTTTTGCTGTTACAGCTTTCTTTTCACTTCCTTTTCAGTTTTGTGTGTGGGTTTGTTTTTGTATTTTGTTACTGGCATGATTTCCTTTTGTTTTCTATGTTTAGCAGCTTCTTAATGTATTTGCAAAGTCACATCCTTTCTTTTTTTCTCCTTAACACAGTTAGTTTGCTATCAGAAAGTTTAGTGGGGCCTCTGTGGTGCTGGAGTTATCATAGGTTAGATGAGCTAAAGATTCATCTGTGCCTTTTGCCTGGTAAAGTGCATAAAGCCTGCATTAGGACTAACAGCTCCATCGTCCTATCTCTCTAAAACACTTATGGATTGCACTATTGAGAAGAAAGAGAAAGAGCTACTGGAGAGGGTCCAGAGGAGGGCCACAAAGATTATTAGGGCTCTGCAGTATCTCTCTTATGAAGAGCTGGGCCTGTTTAATCTGGAGAAGACTGGGAAGGATCGTATTAGTGCACATAAATATCTCAAACGTGAGTTTTAAGAGGATGGTGCTGATCCCTTCTCAGTGGTGCCCAGGGGCAGGATGAGGAGTAATGGCTATAAGTTAAAACACAAGAAGTTGTACATGAGGAAGAAATTGTTTATGTTAAAGGTGACAGAGCACGGGAGCGGGTTGTCCATGGAGGACGTGGAGTCTCCGTCTCTGGAGGTGTTCAAAAACCCACCTAACTTGTTTAAAAGAAGGCAAGTTTTGTGAAATAAGTTACTGATGATTTTTGAGCGTATCAGCCCTTCACTGGGTATTTGGGCTGTAAAAGCTCTGACTCTACTGATTGTGTTTTACAGTAGTTTTGTAGTTCCCAGTTCTATTTCTGTCTACGACTGTGTATGCTTTTGAAGGTACTTGTGTTTATGCCTTTGAAGGTCAGGGAAATTGTAAGCATTTATGAACTGAAAGAGGGACTTTGCTAGTCAAATTGAAAAGTGTACTATTATGTTCTGTTACGTGCTGGAATTGAGCTTCCTTTTCTGAAGGTGCCAGTCAGGTTTGTTGTTAGTTTCTGTCTGAAATCCCTGTTTGGCCCAGCCACATTGTGCGACTTCACCCTAACCGTTGCTCTGCAGCACCAAAAGAAGGCAGCCCACTTTTCAGTTCTGATCCTTACACCTTTTCTGGAAGGTAGAATGTATGCATGGCATTCTGAGCATTCTGTGCAACTTGAATGAGTTCAGTGGAGGGTCAGATGAACATCAGAGCTGGTGCAAAATAAATAAAAGTAGTGTTGTGGAAAGCCAAGAGGCTGAGCAGGACCTCCCTCTTTCAGTGCCAGCAGATTAATAAATTAATTTATCCATAGTATGCAGCTTCACCTCGGGTTTTCCCTCTGAATAATCAAGGGAAACCACTTGTAATTGCATAATTACCAGCTTTGAGTCAATTCCATATACAGTGAGCTGTTCTCTCTGCTGGTGATCGATGATCAGCAGATGAATTTGATGCTGTTGCAGTAGACTGGAGCTGTTGAATGTGGCTCTGAACTGATGTAAACATGAAGTGATATCCCTCTTGTGCAGAAGTTCCTCTCTTAAAACATCTACATTTTTAATTGTATTGCTTGAGAATATTTGTTCCTTTTATAGTGAAAGTGAGATAAGATGAAGGTCTGAATTAACTTTAAGTTAGAGAAAATAAAACAATCAGATGTATATTTTCCCTTATTTCTAACAAGTTATTAATGTTTGGTCTATGTCTGACCATTTAAATTCGTTACAGTTGCTAGAAAATAAGTTTGCTCTTACTCTGTAAGAATATTCTGACATGTATTCTCTTAATTATTCTGTAGGGCACAGTTACTTTAAGAAGTCAAACTGTCTGTACATCCAGAAGTTTGAAGTATCCAGCTGAGATACACAGGTGCCTAAATGCTTTCAATGTTTCCTCTGAAAATTTCCTTGCCTCTCCAACTTCCAGTGTTTTCCTGTTCGTATTTAAGAGCAATACTCAGTCTTAACATTTAATTTCATTGAAGTTGGAGTTTAAAACTGGTTTGTTGGTGAAGTAAGGTTAGAAGAACTAATTAGAATGTGGCTACCCTTTGCATACTTCTACTTCCTTGTGGCTTTTTATAGACCATAATACCTAGTAGAGCATTGTAGAGTATTTACTGTTAAGAAATGAGGGCTTAGTCTTCTGCTAACTAATCTAGGATTTGCCCATGGTTCTATAATTTCTAGAAGCCTTGTTTTTCTGGGTAGTCACTATAGACTTTTTTTCTTTTATGGAAGGAATGGACTCAGTTGCAGCCACATTTCCTAGACAAGCATTGACCAGTAAAGCTTGAAAGTGTGTGGTGTGCTGTTGTTCAACTGGTGAATGCAAAAATGCGTCTATTGGAGAGGCATTTTTCACTGGGTAACTGGGAAAGACCTCAGCCTGCTTCCAGGCTTTCTTTGTTTTGTGAGAATGAGTGCTCTGAAGGTGATGTAGGTGAGCTTGGTACAGATGTTTCCCCTTAAATTCTGTCATAGCAGATTTGATTTAGTGGTGTTTTTATTTATTTATTTTTTTCTTTTAGTTCTGAGTATAATTATAGCTTCAAAGGATTCCTTGCTTCCTCCAATATTAAAGATAGCCTGGACTTAATTTCCTTTTTCTGGAGACATAGAATACTGGTGCAAGTTTAATTGGTTTAATTTTGCTAACAACTCCTGCAGTTGTTTTTAAAAAAGAAAAATGGGGAAAAGAAGGAAGGTGGGGGGCAATGCATGGTTTTATTTTGAATGCTCAAATTCTCTTAGGGTTGAAAGTTGCAGTTGTGGTTTCCAGCTGTGAGTTCAGGACTCTGGTTCTTATCTTGAGGAGCAAAGACAGATCTTTGGTCTTTTTGATACTCTTTTGAAGGAGATTTTTCTTCATGATTCTTTGGAGGAGGCACAGTATTTGAGTTTCTTAATGCAATACATATATTTTAGTTAAATTCTAATTTAAGCCTTGACTTCCTACTCATTTGATGGCTGTTTTTTACTAGCATTTAGGAACGTGTAATACCTGTTTTGGTGAGAGATTGCTGTATTTTGAGCACTAGATCTGTGTTGCTGACATGTGCCCCCCCTTTCACTGCTGTAGTTGTAGTTCCTCGCTGGCACAGCCAAACACAGCACTCCTCTGTGTTGTGCTTCGTGTTCTTTATATCTTGATAGTTTAAAGTACTGTAAATTTAGTTTTAGATTACGCCTTTATGTTTACTCTTATCTTTCGTGTGTAACTGACTTGTGCATCCATTGTGGCTCTTCCATCTGTAGTTACTTTCTGGTTTTGTACTGATAGTTTGGTGCTGTTCTGTGGTTAACATCTTCTTTTACCATTTTTGTATGTTTAGTTTTATGCATACCGTTATATTTATACCATTTATATTTATAAAACTAAAAAACTTTACATGGTTGTGTTCTGGGATTTTTTTGTCTGCAGAGTTTTAAAGAGCTCTTAAATCTTGAGTAGAATTTCAAGTTCCCTAATAAGAAGAAATAACATCACATACTTCAAATAGTAAAGAAAACAGTAACATAAATTCTGAACTTGTTTAAAACCAAGCAAACAAAAAGCCCTATTTAGGAGAAGTATACACCTCTCTGGCTTATTTTGTCTGTGGTTATGGTGACACACAAAGAATAGTCTGTTTGCAGGGAGCCAAGGCTTGGGCACCCCTGGCTTCTCAAGGACATTTGACAAGCTTTGCTCCTTTACTCCATCCTCATGGCAGATGAGGACAGTGTAATCGTGGAATGTGGGAAGACAGCTTGGCTTTAATGGTGACTTTTGGTTAACAAATCAAATTGAGTCTAGAGGAGACAGCATGCAAAGTCTCCTTTTCTTTGTGATACTATGTGAAAACAAGTGTGTTGAGACCAGAGGAAGGCAATGAAGGAAGTATATTTAAATATATAGGTTGCAGTGATCTTCAGGGCTAGTTATTAATTTTAACTATACCTTTCACTTACTTGATAAGTTGTTTCATCTTGATTAAAGTGCCATCACAGTAAATACCTGCAGACATTTTTTGTTTTTTAACCTTACAAGCAATTTCTTTCAATTCAATTGTTATTGGAAGTCTTGTTGCTGTTGCAGATTATTGTAGTTTTTGATATGGCTTAGTATATTGTGTCTTAAATTGCAGTGGCTCCATTGAAGCCAGAAACCTATAGTCTTATATACATGGACAGATAAAATTAACTGAAGAAGACACTAACACTATTTTTATTATATATGAGTTTTGAAAACTCTTCTCGAATTTTTAAACAAATTCAAACTGCTGTGATCAGTATTTAATAGTGTAAAGAACTGGGAACAATCTTAGTCCTGTTTCACAGGCTGTGAAAGCTGTTACTGCAAGGTGTTTTGTATATTGGGAATATAAATTCTTTATAAAAGAATTTGACCAATATAATGTTGACCATATACCTCTATGGCCAGTGCTACAGAAAAATATAGGAAACGGGCTTCACGTGTTATGTGTTCTTAGCAGTTTAAAGGTTGCACATTCTGCATCCAGACTGTCATGTTTAACAAGTGGTGCAGTTGTAGGGGACCACGCAGGAAAGCTTTGTATTCTTTACTGTTGCCTGGATAGATTATGTGAGGGACTATGCTATACTCACTATATTATCTTCCTGGCATCCTTTCCTAAACATCTTCCACTGTGACTAGACAAAATACTGGCACAGAGAAATTGTGGGTTTAATTCACTGTGACTGCTAGAATATATTCCAATGAAAATTAAATTTACAACTAAAGAATTTTATCAAGGTTTAGTCTCTCCAGTTGGTACTGTGCAAAGCAAATGGCCTCTATTTCAAAGACCTTGAAATTGGGTTACAATGTTCAGATCAAGAGAGTACAGTGTAGCATGTTAATGTTATGTTAAATGCTGTACTTAATTTACTTTTGCAGCATGACTTAATGTACTTATTGTCTGCCTGTATGTAATGCCTTTGCACGGTACTCTTTTCTAATCCACCATCCACCAGGTAGTGATGTCTGGGTCAGCTCTGTCTGTGATCCTGTTTTACTTTTGATTGAGACAGGGTTCCCATGTTAACTGTGAAAAACTACCTCCTGTTGAACTTGTTCCTCTACTGAAAAAATCCCTCTAGACAGAAATTGTCTGTCCCGCAAATCCTCCATTGCTACAAATGGGCTTCTCAACTTACTTGTGTGTAGGATTTTTGTGCTCTTTTCCCTACCTTACATGCCAGTTTAATAAACCAAAATTATTAATTTCATTTGTCTAATAGCTGTGTGTTCCTTTTCTTTTTTTTAATAGATACTATGATCAGCTGTGTTCAATTGAACCAAAGTTTCCATTCTCTGAAAATCAGGTGAGAAGACTTACCAAACCAGTAATCATGGCACCTATGATGTATGACTTCCAAGCCTGTACCTAATCCTCTAACGAGTACTTTTATTGAACAAGACATCTAATCTCTTTGACCCTTATTTTCCTAATCTCTATTTATTTTCTAGTTGGTGCTCACATACAGTCTATGCTGAAACTTCACCTCTAGTGGCCATAGTTGCCTTTGTTTTACAGATTGAGAAACATTTTGGTTTTGGCTAGTGATCACTGTCGTCTAGGGCAGAAAGAGCTGGGCTGTGCTGATTCCTCTTCAACTCTCTGCTTTCCAATAAGTCTATTTCATACTGTGTTCTAAAGGCTTTTAAGTTCATGGTTTTTATGGGAAAACCTAAAGAAGTGGATGGAATATGATTGTTTTTTGAAGCAGGATAAATGTTTCGTTCACAACAGTTAACAGAATAATCCATATAAGAGCTTATCACTTTATTCCTGCCTCTGCATGACATAGTTTTTGTATAGGTATGGTGTACATTAGAGTTTTGGGGGTTTTTTCCTACCATATTTCTTTAGGATCATATCTCTACAGAGAAATTCAGCTTAACTTCTGCCTATTGAAGGCTTCTTCAGGTGGAGACTGGAATAGATCTGTAGGCTCCTGTATTTTGTTGGAAAAAGGTGTGGGTTTTCTTCCAATTTGTTTACAAATATGACAGTATTTATATTTCTTTATCAAATCATACTTAAGTGGTAATATGGTTGAAAGGAAAAATTTACGTCAGTCGTACAGGTTATAAGTAATTTTAATCTGTTTCTAACTTCTACGTGAGTTTTGCATGTAGCTGCGTTCACTTGCAGCCAGGAACTGCACGTTGGTTTTCAGTGAGCAAATGTTTTGCTATGGTAATCTACAAACCCTGAGACAAGGAAAACTGGAAAACTTAGCAATATCTGCATATCTGTAAGCTGCTCCACTCAAGGGAAGAAGTAGTCAGTGGAAGCAGCAATGCAGCTGGGGACCAGAGCATCCTGCACTAGCACTGCTACTAGAGGAAAATACACTATCAAGCAGTACTGTTGCTCTTTCTGAAGTAATTCTCCCCAAGCGCTTTAAACTGAGGAGGTCTGCCATCTTTTCTGATTTGATACCAGTTGCCTACAATTACTTGATCAGCTGAATAAGGAATCAAATTGTGGAACTTGAAGGCAGGTTCTATGAAGTATTTGCGTTGCTTCTGAGGTATATGCTGGAAGTATAAATAAAACACAGAGTTTCTACCTGCATTCTCTTTCCTGAGGGTATTTCCTGATAATGCTGCTATTGAATTCACTCATAACAATGAGTGGATTTTGGTGTTGCACAACAGATCTGAATACACTGGTAATTTGGCACATTGGAAACTGCCTGGTTGTGTGGTTTAGTTAAACTCTGATTATGCCAACCCATCAGACTTACTGGGAGAGGAATATTTGTTTGGAAACAAATTTATCTGTTGCTCAGAATATGAACAGAGCTGAAAGATAATTCTGAGAATTTCTGTCTTGTCTACTTGAAATGTTTTGAGCAAACTAAGAGGAAGGAAAAAAGATGGAATAATTCTTGTTTTGAATACCTCTTGAGGATTTCCTGAAACTTTCAGAATGTTTGTAATGTTCCAAGTGAATGAAAGATTTTATGCAATTAGAATATAGGGGCTAAATACATAAATTTGGGATATTTTAAGAAGATTTCATATTTGATTTTAGAGGTAAAGGTCTTTCTTTTTCACAACTTCCAGGTCTGTGTAACATTTACGTGGAAAGATGCTTTTGATAAAGGATCACTTTTTGGAGGATCTGCCAAACTGGGTATGTGAATGTACCAAAAAATCAGGTATTACTAAACTTTCAGAATAGTTTTGTGTATTGGAATTAATAGTCTTTGTAGCATTCTCAACATAGCTTTCAAATGAGTTCAACTATATTGGTAACGAATTAATCATTTCACCATTGGTAATGAACAAATAAGCACCATGAAAAGAATTTTTATAAAATTGAGATTTAATATTAGATTTCCAGAGGCACAAAAAGATGTGCAGTCTGATAGTAGTTGTACTGTCTGCTTCTCAGACTTTTTCTGGGAACAGCTCCAAGTGATACTAATCAAAGTAGTTCGTGTTAACATTAAGCTTCAGTAGATTTTGGACAATGCAGCTCTTCCTGTTCTAAATGAGTAAGATCATTATGAAGTGTGCTTATGGGTGAGTGAGTCCCCTCCAGAAGGGGAGTGATGGTAGCTGGCTTCAGTAGTCTTGATACCACATTTTGTTCAAGAGACTAGAATTATTTGACTGTGCTCAGAAATTACCCTTCTATCACTTCTTTTTAAAATATTTTCATACAGATTTGAACACTTGAAAAGAAAAAAAAATTGGATTTTTTCCCCTCAAACATAAATGAGTCTGATTTGTTTTAGTCATATAGGGACAATTCTGGACTACAAATTCTGGGTCGTGAAATGGCTTTGGGACACTTGCCAATAGAGAAGTAAGACTAAGTCCTTTTGAGTGAGGAGCGGTTCAGTTGTGTGTCATCATTTTTTAGTGTTTCTATTTATACCTAAGTGTTCATCATGATTAGTACTGCAAGATGACCATTGCAATTTTGAAGTTCCAGACAAAGCCTGAAAGAAATGTTTGAACCTTACTCTGTTTTTATTTTTATTAAAGTTTTTGCCTCCTTTATACAGCTCTCTGTTAGCAACTACTGGAATTCTTTGAAGTTTTTTGTGTTCTGAATACACATGCTAACAGTTGTGCTCATGTGAACTATATGTGTAACAATACACCACATACCTATACATACTCAGGTGATCCTCGCTTTCTGTTCCAACTGTTATAAGAAGTCCTGGATAATTGGAGACCTTCCTGAAGATGCTCTGGGTTTTTTTTTTCTCTCAAAATTTGGTTTGTTCTTTCTTCTTTGGGGCTAACATTTAATGAGGATTGAATCCGTTTCATTGTAAAGTGCAGAATATTTAGTTATGATGTAAACATAGTCTGTGAATCACCAGAGATGTGTAATAATTGTGAGAAAAAAATCAGTAACCATAACAGTGATGATTACCCTAAGAATTTGAATAAATGTGATGTTACTGCAGCTTGAGGAAGCTTGCTTGTCTGCAGGTTAATTATATACTAGTCTAAATAATCTGTGAGGTAGATGGCCAGAGATTTATGCAGCAGTCCATGTCAAATATCAAAGAAGTTCTTAACTGAGATGTGAGTAATGCTCAGTTAACAAGCAGTGGGTTAAGGGTTATTTTGAAACTTTAAAGCAGATCTTGGTGGAAAGAAATTAACAAAAGGGGATCAGAATTGGTGGTGAGGTTTCTCAGTGTAAAGCAAAGCTACCAGTAAGCAAGGGAGCAAAATTTCTCTTGACTTCTGAGAGGAGTCTCCAGATAAAAATTCAGTGTAAAACTCCTGAGACTTTCATGGCAGCAAGATGCAGGGATGCGACTTGAGAATTCTGGCTCTTGCTGTGGTGCCGAACTGTTTGCTTCCCACCTTCCCCTGGATCCCAAGTCTGTATCACAGTGGTAGCTGACAGATACTGCTTTCAAGTGAGTGCTCGAAAAGTGACCGAGTTCACAGTATGGCATGCAATCTGAAATATGTTGGCTAAGTTAATAGATAGTGCCGTAAATAGATGAGTCTGTGGAAAATCTGTATTGCTATAGTAAATCACACTTGAGGTGCAGTCCAGAGTATAGAGTAATTCTGCACTTTGGAAACTTTAAAGCCATATTTTGTTTCCCATCTTGTGTTTTTGTCTTTTCAAAGACTAAACAACTTTGATCTGAGTTCAAGATCTTATTTTTAGAAAAATTCTGGAAAATAAATTTATAGAAGGGAGATTATCTAGATAAATTAACATTCTCTTGATAAAATAGTGACTGTGACAGTGTAATTCACTTGGAAACAAATGGGAAAAATGACATGTTAGATTTAGGCTGGCTTGTCTGAAAACTTAGTGCAGGTTAGTGAGCACTAACATAGAAGCTTCAGAGATGTGTTAGATAAATATGTAGCTGTTTAAGGAGGCTGGGTGTCAGTGAAATGAAACAAATGTCCATCTTTAGTACCTTCATGTTTTAAGGATAACTGTACCTGGGTTTCTGAAATTGAAAATTCACTAGTTGTCACTTCTGTGTTCTCCAAGAGGACTGTCTAGACACTTTTTGATGCTAGTAGGAGACTAATATCTGCAGAATTTGTTTTTTTCAAGCACTTGTGTAGGGCAAATAACCTTTTGAAAGCAATTAATATTCAAAATGGTTCCTGTTCAGGTATTTCTAGTTCTAGAAGTGTGGGCTCCATCCTCTGGAGCTATGGAGTACTGCACGAGTCGCTTCTGGACAGTCTACACTGTTGTTTAGTGAGCTCAAGTTTTAATTAAGTAAATCCTTAACTGTTTCAGTACATGTAAAATGAAGATATTTGTCAGCATTTTCAGCCTGAAACAATAGCTTTAAAATTAAAAAATTCCCCACATTTCAGTAGATAGAAAACAGAACGTGTAAAAGTCTTTGTAATTGGTCAGTTATTGCAAAGTGATTAATGTGAGCAAGTTCATATTTCAGATGACCTATTGGTAATGCTTCAAGAGCCAAAAAGCCGCACTCTAGTTAGAAAGACTTTGAAATTGTTTTGTATACATTTTCATGCTACTGCTTTCGTGCCTTGTGTTGCTTTCTGTAGTTTCTTGCATAGAAACATTTCTTGGTAGTACTAAATTAGACTTTGTAAAACCTTCAGAATGAAGATGAGTTTGACTTGAAAAGTTCAGTAAGATCTGGGGTTTGTTTGTTTGTATTTACTTGAAACTGTTGATACCTTTACTGATAATCGTAGTGTTGGCCTCATCTGTAGGATGCTAGAGAACTGAAGTTTATTTTCTTAACAGTCTGGCTAACTGTTTGTCTTGCCTTCAGCTCTGGCAAGTTTGGGATATGAGAAGACCTGTGTTCTGTTCAACTGTGGAGCACTGGCAAGCCAGATTGCAGCAGAACAGAATCTGGATAACGATGAAGGACTAAAAGCTGCAGCTAAGCACTATCAGGTACAGAGGCTCCCTGCTTCTGCTTATGAATTTAAAATTTGTATTCTTAAAACATCGAACAAGTATCTCTCAATTTTAAAACTATATATACACATATGTAAAAATATATATGTACATACTTTCCTGCTCTTAACTGCAAAGATGAATTGGCTGCGTACCTGGTTTTGTCTCATATTTGTTTATCAGATTTGGAGGATGTAGTTCTATAGAGTTCCCAATACTCCTTCCCTCAAGTGAGTTGGTAACTAAACCCTCAGCTTAAGATTTAAAAATTTTAGCTAGTATAAATTTTAGTTTTCACAAGTTATGCAGTAATAATCTCTTTCATCTTTCTGGAATGCATTAAAATCTTAGGCTGTTAGGTGTAACCAATATACCATTATTTATAGTCTGTCATGATAAGTATCTCATTTTAAGTGGCTACAAGAACAAGAGGTCACAAGTAGTTGTGTTTAGTGGCTAAACAATAAATGGGAGACCATACACCAAAGAAACTTTTTTTTTTGTATTTTTATATATATTTGTTAGTGAGAAAATGTGTATGAAAAAATGGATGATAATGTATTATTTTGTTTTACTTAGTTTGCTAGTGGTGCTTTTCAACACATTAAAGACACAGTTTTGTCAGCCTTGAATCGAGAACCTACAGTGGACATCTCTCCAGACACAGTTGGGACTCTCAGTCTTATTATGCTGGCTCAAGCCCAAGAAGTCTTTTTTTTGAAAGCGACAAGAGGTATATTTTGGTTTTTGGCTTGTATATTTAAGGGCATTTTACAACTTCCACAAAAACTTAGAAGTGTTTTAAGTTACTAAGAGCCTGTAAAGGGTGTTTCAGAAGTTTTTATGTTTGCCTTTACTGGTTCTCTCCATGATTCTCCCTTGGTCTAAAAGACCAAGTCTTTTAGAATGCCCAGTTGATCTTGGAAAGGGAAATTTTGCAGGTAGAACAAAAAATTGTTTCACTAGTTGTTAAGGGTTGATTGTGAAATACTCATTTGAAGTCTAGCTATCTTAATACAACTATTAGAGAACTCATGCTTCAAAGAAATTTTCTGTAGAGTGGTACTATCTTTGATACAAAATTTCTTACTCTTCTGCTCTTCTCTCTTTGTTCAGAAAAAGTTGTGCATCTAGAAGTTACAGATATCTAAAAGTAGAACTAAGGATGTAGAGGTCATATGTGATTGCCCACAAACGGCTCTCTCTCCTGACATAATTTGGAATACTTTGGAGTAGGACATGGGTTATCTTACCTGGGATGTTTCTTGTCTTCACAGGGAAGATCCCTGAAAATTCCTGTAGCCTTTCTGCCTTTAGGAGAAGCTCAACAAGAAACTGTTGTCCTTCAGCCAGCTGATTAATTATGTTTGTTCTTTATCAGCTGGTAGCAGTATTTAGTCTCTGGCTGTTTGGACATTGCTTTGAAATAAATTTATATAACAAATATATAACAAATGCCTGAAATGTTTCCTTCAGGAACGGAGCAGGTGCTTCCCTTGTTTTGCATGACAAATAGATTGTCACCTTCTTGATTTCTTCTTTTCCAAAACATGAAAAAGACAAAACAAGGCTAATCCAAACCCTAGGTGTGCCCAGTGAACGGAAGATTCTTGTGATTACTCCTAAGACCACAAGCCTGACAGTGTTTGAAGGACAATAAGGTTAATAAGGTTGTGAAGGCTGTAGATTTTGCTGGATTTAGGTTCTTTTCCATGGGGGGAAAGGTATTTTGTGAAGAATCGTGTTTGACAACATCATTAACTTCAAAAACCTATTTTTCAAGTGCAAATCCTTCGAAGTTAGATCTCAAGACAGAAATTAAGCTTCTTGCTGCATTGACTATATACCTTACTTGGAATTTTCTGGGTTTTCTCTTGTGAGATAGTCCATTTATCAGCTTACCAGCTATGATGGTATTTCTGATAGAACTGAGTTTATTTAGAAATTGAAAGAAAGCACAAATGCCAAAGCCAAATTGGTCAGTCACATCTAACTTCATTCCATAGCTACAGACCAGTTCTTTAATATCTGAGCCTTTCCTAATGTCTTTAAGTCTGCACAGTTGCTGTTCCAAATCAAGGCTTACATTGTAGCTGCAATATTTTAAAGGTATCTGAGTAAGAACTAAAGCTTCTGATGGTGAAAGATGTTCTGAGTTGTCTGCATGGACAAATGAGTCTCCTCTAACATTTTCTTCTTTAATGGAAATGTAGTTAATATGCTAGTATTTTTTCCTTTCTTAATGATCCAGCTATAGGAAGGAAGATGCAACTACTGCACACTTGGTGGGGCTAGAAGGAAAAGTTTAGGTTTTTTGTGTGGTTTGGTTTTATTAAATATGTAGTGCACCAGACAGGAACGTTCAAGCAAAGACGTAAGGTGACAGATCTCATAAGCTCCTTTCTCCCACTTTGTCCTCTAAATCCTGTTCCACAGTGAAAAGATCTTTCTGGCATACCTTGAACATGTTTACCTCATAGAAGCTAAATATATTACATCACAGCTCATGTCTGAAAGGTTGTAGATAGACATGTGAATGTGCTGGTATGAGCAGACCACTTGGGAATTCTTCTGGGTGAATTTTGACACTTAAGCATACTCTGCAGAATTCCTAATCTCCCCATAGTCCACAGTCACGCTTAACAGTTTGCCAGTACCTAAGAGTCACCTGAGTCGGAGGGTGCTTGTTTGTAAGGGCAGCTATTTAGAGTGGACAGCCAGTGTTTGCATTGATTTCCTGCCTTCTCTTGGAAGGCTGAATCGCTAGTGCAGGCGGGATGTTACCTCCTTTATAAAAGGAGATAAAGATAACCTCTGGCCTGCACTACTAATAGTGCACATCTCCTTTGTAAAGGGAGGTAGAGAGTTGCAGAATATTCCTATTCTAGCAGTTTTGGCTTCAGGAACAGGGTGAGGCTGTGAGGCAGGGAATACCACTGCAGATAGGCACATGGCACTGATAGGAAGTAGTGGCTATGACTTTGAGGAGCTGTGGTTATTTATGTCTAGGAATGGTGTTTCTATATTTGCTGTAAGCTAACAGTGGTGTGGACTGCAATGGAAAGGACCAGTCCCTTCTCCTCTGTTGCAGTTTTTCAGAGTCCTGACATGGAACTGGATTAGGAACAGAACCTGCTGAAAATAAAATCTATTTTGCTAACTAGATTTCAGCTAAATTCTTTGACTATGGCTGCACAAGTGCTTGTGCTGGCACAAGGAAGGGCTGGGAGTAGGCTGCCAGAGTTGTGAGTGGGATTGTTGTGGCTTTTACTGGCAGCTTGCCATCGGTTTGAGGTAAAGCATCACTCTTAATCCTGCATAAATGCTTGCAGCTGCCAAAAGATTTCTTGTACAACTGACTGGACCTTTGGTGTCATGGTTGAAGTAGAATTTCTGGAAACTGCTGCTGGATGTTAAGAGGGAAGAAGGAGATCCCACCTTTAAGCTATGATGTAAAGCTGTACCCTTAAAATGCAATTATTGCTGTTTGAAGGTGAAATAGTCACCTGTTCATTGGTAAAAACTGATGATGTTCTTAATTGTTCTTTGTTTTTTCTCCTGCTCCCCACAGATAAAATGAAAGATGGTATCATAGCTAAACTAGCAAATCAAGCTGCAGATTACTATGGTGATGCTTACAAACAGTGTCAATATAAAGATACTTTGCCCAAGGTTAGTAACTCATGGAAATAATGTGGGATCTGTTGTTATTGTGAATAACTGTTATCATTTACAATGTACTTAATGAAATACACTTAAATGTATATCCTCAAGAAAAGTTGGCATATTGCTGCTTTTAAGGGAAATGAACCTGTAATTTGAAAAACAGTGAAGAATCGAGGGGGCAAAAGAGTGTGGGGGTTTTTTTAAATAAGTAGAATCTTATTACATTAAGTGCATTTATTTGTAATGCATTTCATTAAAGTGAACTTGAAATGTTTATGGTGTTATTTAGGGGTGCGTTCTTAGAACTTAATGCCTTACTAAATCTGTTTTCAAGCTAACACTTTCTATTTGGGCCTAATTGGCTTCTAGTCTCAGTGTTTTCATGTGAAATTTGCTCTCATGTTGAGTACAGCATGAGTACAGAGGTACTGTTCACTCAACTGTTAGTGAAAAACATGACTGGGAGTCAGTCTGAGTCTTCTGTCCTTCTGCCTGCCTTCTCTTACACTACCCCAAGACAGTCTTGATACTTGTAAAATATCCCAATTTAATCTTGACTGTTCATTTGAAGGCTGTTGGTTTTGGAAGAGGTAGAAAGATCTTTCTCATGTTCCTTGAATGTTTCTTACATAGGTGTTATGTTCATGATGATTTTTGACAGGCAGTGAGATATAGTAAAGCCATTGCTTTATCTGTTGTTGTTGTGTACCTTTCTAAGCTCTAGATCTGCTCCTCGTTCCGGTTGCAAAGTAATCTGTCAGGAGATTATTTGAAAGACTATAATAAGGTTTGCTGGTTAACACCAGCTCTGAGAACAGTTACATGTTTAGGAGTTTGACATCGAGGTTGATTGGATGCGTTGAACTCCAGTAGCAAGGCCTTCCAGATAGCTTTGTCTTCCAAATTTACCCTTTTTTAAAAAAATTTTATTTTTTCATCTCTGGGGGAGCAGCAAGTTTGCACAGATGCGAAGAAGCAGGTCTTTGTATACTGAGGTCTTTAAAACATCACTCTGGTTTTCCAGTGCTCCTTGATTTAAGAAATAAAACAGTAAGGCCAGATCCTTGATCTAAGACCATGTCTGTACTGTGTGCTGCAGTGTAATGTTTTCTTCATGTCTTGGTTGGTACTCCTGCAAAGATAAGTGCATTTATATTAAAAGTCTAAAAATGACTTTTAAGTTGCTTTCCATGTCAATAGTTACTGGTCTTCTTTCTTTGTTCTTTCATAATTGTAGTTACTTTCTTGATAGGCCTGCTGCTGTTTTAAGTGTAATTACTTTGTTTAATTATAAAACAATCAAACCACAAAAACCCTAGAAGACCTATATTTCCACCCACCTACATTTCTTAAGAATGCTGTCTTGGCTTTGTCTTGGGGGTATTTGGGTGTGTTCTTGCGACTGTCCTTTCTAATACATGCATGCATTTCTAATCTTTGAAGTAAATGTTGTGACTTCATGGCTTGAATTTAAATCTTAGTTCATCTGAAATAATGGACACCAAGAATTTTGCAACAGCATATTAAAAAAAAAAAATTCAATCCATGCGAAGCCACATGGTCTCTGACATTTACCTCTAATGTTTTAACCTATCTAAACTATTAATTGGGTGATTCTAATTTCCTTTTCTTCTTCCTTTTTCTTCCTGCATCCCATGTTGTCTGTGGTGGTTAATGTGGTTGGACTTTCCCCTGGTCAGTATTTTTATTTCCAGGAGGTGTTTCCTGTTCTGGCTGCAAAGCACTGCATTATGCAGGCCAATGCAGAATATCATCAATCTATCCTGGCAAAACAACAGAAGAAATTTGGTGAAGAAATTGGGCGGTTACAGGTGAGTAACTTTCTTCTCTGAAAAATGTGGAAAAACTTATAATCCTGAAAAGCTGGGTTGGAGTTCTGAAATCCAAATAACTAAGAATGAAAGATATTCAGGAAATGCTGAGCATGTTTATCACATGAATCGAATTATTGTCAGCTGCAAAGATGAAAGGTGCTCTGTAACTTTTATAAAGATGCATTTTAGTGATTTTTGGGCAATTTGATACTGCTTGCCATGTTAAATCTACCTTTATGTTTGCATAGGCTTCGTATCTCAATACAGCTAATATGACAGATTTGTTAATAAATTTTCCTACATAATGTTATTAAAAATCCCCCAAACATTAAAATTCTACCTGATCTATACCTTTTGCTGATATCCTGCTTTAAATCTGAGTAATTTTTAAGAATTGTACAAACAGTTCTCTTTCTAGTTTTTATAGTTTTTCCCCCCTATATCTGGTTTCTAGAGGGACTCAGATACAGATGTTGTAATGCATAAGGTCGTCTCTTGTTTTAAGTACAGTAGAGAAAAAAAATGGCTAAAATGGACTACTTCCTTTAAGTCTCCTGGTCTTTTGGAGAATAAATGTGAAATGCTGCTTCAACTGATTGTGAAGATCCATGTGCACTGTGTATCTATTGTTATCCAGGAGAGTTGACAGACTATAAGATGATCATGTTGACATCTTGAAAGTTACCATTATGCATTTATCAGCTTTGTGCAGGATGAAGCTTGAAACTTCTTTTTGTATGGTCATCTATTTTCTCAAGAATATATGAAAGGGAGAAAGAAAAGTTATTGTTTTAACTATATTTTACATTTTTTTTAGCATGCAGCAGATTTGGTCAAAACAGTGGCATCTCGCTATGATGAATATATAAATGTTAAAGATCTGGTTGACAAAATCAACCGTGCACTTGCAGCTGCCAAAAAAGACAATGACTTCATTTACCATGACCGAGTTCCTGACCTGAAAGATTTGGAGTCCATTGGAAAAGCCAGTCTTGTGAAGTCTACTCCAGTTGTTGTTCCACTCAGTCAGAAATTCACTGGTAAGCGAAATGTGTGGAGTGCACAGGGTAATTGTTACCTTGTGAATGGCCGACAAGGTTCATTTATACTATGCAAAAATAAGCATTGACTTTTTCCATTTTGTATTACGTGTACAGCAGTGTTTTTGTAACTGCTGTATTTCTTCTCCAGTTTGTTGTTGTTCTTGATGATAAGTGTAATAAAGCACAGGTTGAAAATTCTTACCTGAAATGTACAATTCTCTTAAAGATCTTTGTAAGATATTCTCAGCAATTGTGTTTTCTATATTAAACCAATTTTTTAATTTCAGAAGGAACAGTTCTGTAGGGGACAGTACCAAGTTATACAATATTAACTAACCTCGTTGCTGATCTCCCATAAAGTTGAAAAATTTCAGTTTGTTGTCTCTACGGATGAGTTGTGAAAAAATTATTCTCTCTTACCTTTCTCATATTTTTCCTTTAAAGAAACAAAATCAGAAATGAAGCCTTAAGGCAATCTGATTTGTAACTCTACAATTGGTTTAAATGTATTGTCTTTAAATTATTTCTAACTCAATTTCAGCCATAAAAACTGAAATCTAAAGGCCTTCAAAAATAGATTTTTGTTTTTAAGACATCTTGGAGAGTAGGAGGAGAGTATCCTAAACTGTTCAGGTCAGTCTCTATAGTACAACGTGTATAAAAAAACCTGAAGATATTTGTGTGCTTTTATTTTCGTAGTGCAGCTTGTGTAATTCATACTACTTTAATTGCAGACCTGTTTGAGAAGATGGTTCCATTGCAAGTGCAGCAATCTGTGAGTGTTTATAACCAGAGGAAGGCAGATCTGGTAAACAGGTCAATAGCCCAGATGAGAGAAGCCACAAATCTGGCGAATGGGTAAATATGGCTTCTTAAGTTTCTCAAGAGGGGTTGTGCACAGCCTGTAAGCCCTGGGTGCCTTGCAGCCTGCAGATATCCAGATTACAGCAGTGTTTTTTTGTTACTGTATGGTAGGCTGGCAAACTGAAACCATAACGGGGATTTAGAACTACTTTTCTGTAGATGTTAAAACTGAAAGCTTATTAAGAACAAGTAGTATTTATTTTTATTTCTTCTTTCCTCATTTTTTAGGAGTCCAACACTTGCTCAGAAAGGGTTCCAGTACCAGTAATCTAGAAGGATTTTCATATTCCAGTGGTCATTTTCCAAGAGAATTTTGTTCTTTAAAATAAATAATTATAAAAAAAATTGTACCGAGCTGAGAGATAGCAATGTAACTTAAGGCAGTTGTTCCTTTTATCTGCCAGTCACTACTTAAAATGTTTGCCATGTTTTGTAAGTGCTAAAAGACTAGGATTTCTTTATCTTTTTAAGAGCTTTGAAATGTATTTTTAGTGAGGTGTACGCTAGGAATATATTTAGTGTTTTCAGTTTGAAATTTTCAGTTCAGGCGTACGTTACACTCCATTTCCATTATAATTGACTGTGTGATTGTTTGGATAGCAGTGTTATTTTTAAGATAAAAGTTGTTTATTTAACACGTTGACTTTTTCAGTGTGTTGGCTTCCCTCAATCTTCCTGCTGCTATCGAAGATATGTCTGGTGATACTGTTCCTCAGTCTATTTTGAACAAGTCTAAGTCTGTGATTGAACAGGGGGGAATTCAGACTGTTGATCAGCTGATTAAAGATCTGCCTGAACTGCTGCAAAGGAACAAAGAAATTTTAGATGAAGTAAGCCCAAAACCCACTACACTAAAACATTCTTAAAAAAATCTCCACTGAATGCTTCACTTGAAATGACAATAGAAAAAGTGCACAGTTATTCACATGCTTGTAACTTTAATAGCACTTTCAAAATATGCTATTTAAGTGTTCAGCCCATACAAAAACTGTGCTGTCACATGTGGATGTTTCCTTACAAATA
This sequence comes from Eulacestoma nigropectus, assembly GCA_013397775.1. Classification (NCBI taxonomy): domain Eukaryota; kingdom Metazoa; phylum Chordata; class Aves; order Passeriformes; genus Eulacestoma; species Eulacestoma nigropectus. The sequence continues at coordinate 205,348 of VZTE01004148.1, forward strand.
CTTTCTTTTTTAAAATGGTTGGTGGAGAGGGGGAAGCATTGGGAAAACATTCTAAAGAAATTTGGGTGATTTGTCCCTTTCATGCCTGCTTTTTATTTGTCAAATTAAATTTAGAAAGGATGTGTAGGCAGTTTCTTTTTTCTACACTAGCTGCCTATTTTGAAGCTATTTTGTGTTTAAAACAGCTTATAATGCATGTAACATTTTACTCTTGCAGTCTCTGAGATTATTAGATGAAGAAGAAACCACAGACAATGACCTGCGAACAAAATTCAAGGAACGCTGGCAGAGAACACCATCCAATGAACTCTATAAGCCTTTGAGGGCAGGTAAAGTCCATGTTTCATGATTTGTGTTCTAAAGATGTCTATAGTGTAAATTAAAGTAGTTTTCAGTGCTCTGATATTATCTATAAATACACAAATTCAGTTTGAGGGAGGTTATACCAAAATATCCTGATTGCAGTCTACAGTGTTATTTGGAGCTGAGATGATGTGATAGCAGGGAATTTGCTGCTGCTTCTGCACCCTTGGTGTGTACGTGTGTGCTAAAGTTTCAGAAAGCAAATGGAATGGAAAAATGGCTGCCCTCCTAAGGATCTGGTTGCAATTGCCTCTTAAATACTTCAGTGTATTTTTCTTTGTTAACATCTTTTTTTTTTAATCATCAGTGTGTTGTCTCTTTAATTTGGTGTTTTGTTTCTTCTTTTCCCCAGCAGTTAGTCAAACTAAGACCAGTTAGTCAAATTAAGACCATCACTATAGCATGTTTTCTGTGTGCCTAACGTGTGTTGTTTTTTGAAGCTGACAAGGGACTGATACCACTGACTTAGTCTTGCAAAGTTACAGAGGTTTCAATTTGCAGAGTAGCTCAAACCAGTGTTCATTCGTATACCTTTGTATGTTTCACTGGAGACTTAATATAGGTGCCTAGTTTATGCACTATTTTAAACATAACTTAGAGGCTTAAGTTTTGTGTAAAAGTCATACACGTTGTGCAGGCTCATAAAAACGTATAATGACTTGCTGAAATGCACAAAAATGGCTCAGGTGCAAGACTTGGATGAAACAAGTTTTGAAATGATACAAACTCCCTTTTTTTCCTCCTGCCCCCAGAGGGAGCCAATTACCATAATATTTTGAATAAAGCTATGCAAGCAGATGGGCAGGTGAAAGAGCGCTATCAGACTCACCGGGATACAATTGCACTTCTGTGTAAGCCGGAGGCAGAACTCAACGCAGCCATTCCTTCTGCCAACCCAGCAAAAACACTACAGGGAAGTGAGGTAAAGCAGTGAAATCTGTCTCTATTTTGACTGGAAGTTCTATTTGTCTAACAAAGTAAACTTACGTGAATTGGTGTGGAAGCTGATCCTTAGCTGCTCCTGTTTCTGTCTCAGTTGATACAAGAGATAAGTAACATTTGGAAAAGAAGTTGCCTTTATGTTTAAAATCTTCTGGAATATAGTTTGTTACATTTAATGTGAACAAAGTCAATCACCATGGACAACAAGACTGGTTGACTATTATAAAAGGAGCAATTTTTGAATATTTTTGTTATTTAGGGAAGTGGAATATAGTGCTTGGGTTCTTGAGACAACATAAGACATGGCTCAGTATTTTAAAGTATTAGGCAATTACACCAATTTGCTTTCCAAGAAGTTAATGGCTCATCTAGGGCAATATTATTATTTTTCTCATAGAAATTATTTGAAGTCAGTGGTTTTTGCTGCCATCTTAGAATATCCTATTGGAAGGTATCTGATCAGCTTAAAAAAACCCAAGCGTTCTGCAGTAATTCAGTCTTATTAGCAAAAGCAAACCTGTAGAAGAGAGTATGGATTGAGAAATGCTCGAAGATCTTTCTTTGGTCACATTTTTTCCTGGTTTCGCACCTTTAACACATTCATAAACAAATACTCATGCAGAAATGTTGCCAGCATCAGTGAGGAGTGCAAGATGGAAACAAGTTATTACTAGATTATACTTCCCCAATAGTTCCTCTAAACCTGCTAACTTAGGACATTTATGTTGCCTAGGTTGTTAATGTCTTAAGAACTTTGCTGGCCAATCTGGATGAAGTCAAAAAGGAGAGAGAACAACTGGAAAATGACCTGAAATCTGTAAATTTTGACATGACAAGCAAATTCCTGACTGCACTTGCACAGGATGGTGCTATAAATGAGGAGGCTATCTCTGTGACTGAGTTGGACAGAATTTATGGAAGTTACACACAGAAAGTTCAGGAGTCCCTAAAAAAGCAGGAAGAACTTCTCAAAAACATTCAGGTACAACACTTTGCATGTTTTCTTTTCTCTTAAACTGAGAGCAATGATACTTCTACCTCTCTAGTGCTTTAGAAGTCTCACTTTGCTTTCTAGTCTATTTTGCTTGGTTTTTTGTCGTATGTCAGTTGATACTCCTTTATTCCTTGTTCACTGAAAAATACAGAGATGTCTTTGTGTTCACTGGAAAGAAATGTGAATGTTTAGGAGATTCTCCCACAGCTCCAATGTAATTTCTCTTGGACCTTTTCTTGGCACAATTCTGCAGATGGTTTTGTCCTTGAAAGAAGCTTAAGTGATGTGTTAAGAAGGTTTTGGATTTTTGTTTTTTCCCCTCACTCCATTTTAATTCTTTCTGGGATAACAGGAGACCTGTCCTTACTGTCTACTAGAAGACATTTTGGGTCTCTGAAGTACAGCTTGGTTTATTCCTAATTGCTCTTTACAATATGCTTGATTTCCAGCATGTGCAAAGCTCATTGAAGTAAATCTTAATAGAATTTCCCAAAGTTTATTTATAAATTCAGTCTTAATTTGTCAGAGGCAGGTACGTGAAACATCTGGCAAAAGAGGAAGTCTTAGTGCTTGGAGAAAGGACAATGGCAGCTTGAGTAATGATGGAGACTTTTTCCAATAGGGCAAAAAAATTTTCTTAAATGACCATATACACCATTTTTAGCAGTGATTTTATATTTGGATATTTTTTAGCACAATATAATTTAAAAATCTTGATTGCTATTACTTTAATGTTTGAATGTCCTGGAGTTCAAGTTTGTTGGCTTCTGGCAGTTGAAACAGTCTTTTTAAGTTTGCTTGTTTATTTTCCTGAAAGAAATGAGGTGTAAATAGGTGATCCTTCTGTAAGTTTTCCTCTTCCTTGTCCTTTTAATAGCTTGCCAGTGTCAACCAAATTTGAAGTAATGCTTCTTAAAAATACTGACTTTCAGTATGATTTTATGAATATCAGCGGAAGTTAGTACAGGAGAGAGCCTAATTAGTATGGCCTTGGAAGGACAGTCTGCAGGATGAGCTTGAGAATTATTAAAGGCAGCCCACAACAGAACAGATAACTCACTGGCAGTAGGTATCACCAGTTAATTAACATATGTACAGTTCTGAAATATACATTATAATGGTCACTGCGCTTGGCAGATAGCAAGTGTGGAAGTCCAGTGTGGATAGGAGATGAGGAAAAGCAGGTATTGGGGAAAACAGAAGCAATGGGTAAGAGGAAAAAGAAAATGAAACATGCAGAATCTTACATGGAACTAGCTTGCATTATTTGCACTGCTTATTTGTTTTCTTCTTTTAAGAATGCGCATCAGGATTTTTCAAAGATGAAACAATCAAACAACGAATCTAATTTAAGAGAAGAAGTCTTGAAGAACTTAGCTGTAGCAAATGACAACTTTGTGGAACTTGTAGCCAATTTAAAAGAAGGCACAAAGGTATGGTAATGTTTAAGGGATTGAAAGGACTTTTTTTTATTTCTACAATGAGATGTGAATCAAAAATCATAATAAACTTCACAGACATGGTAGCTGACAGGTGCATTTTTGAGGATTTTACTACTGAAGCGAGGACAGCAAGTTGCTTGAATTTTGATTGTTTCAAGAGCTGTGAAATGCTTCTTTGTTCTATCTGAAAAGTAAGCTTTTCTGAGCAACAGGATCAGTTGTTAATTACAGCTGAGTAAATGATGCTGAGACACCCAGATGAGCCATTTTATCTGAGAAATTCTTTCATCTGTTCTCCCATGGTATTTAATCACCTTATAAAATTGGTATTTTAAATGTTGTTACTGCATACATGAGAAATAAGGAGAGCTGTATTTAGATTGCTTTTTTTTTTGATCTGGGCTTCTGGAAGGTGTCTTACAGCTTCTGTACTAAGTATTTTTTGCTGGTTTGTTGATAACTCATTAGAGGGGAAAAAACCCAACCTCGAGATACCTGTACAAATGAAATGCATGGAACTGAGAACAATAAAATTAAAATAAAAATAAACAGTTATCCTTTACAAAAATAAATAGTTCATCACCAGAAGTAATCTAGTTTTGCTCTGATTTTAATAAATTTTTTTAGTTATCCTAAACTATTTTTATATTTACACACATACACACAAACCCCCACAAAATTCTGTGCTATTACAGGGATGGGCAACAACAGCTGACTTTTGGTTTTGACAAGCATAATAGGATGTATTAGCAAACTTTATTGGAATGGCGGGTTCTGGGCAGTGTAATAATACAACACCTATAACTGGATCAGTATATAAAAGTGTGCTAGCATGGAGTCTGAAAGTACTGATTGAGCATATTGTGGTTTTATTTTTCCTTACTAGTTTTACAATGAGCTGACGGAAATCCTGCTGAAATTCCAGAACAAGTGCAGTGACATTGTCTTTGCTCGCAAGACTGAAAGAGATGAACTGCTCAAGTAAGATTGCAATGTTTTGTTTAAGCATTGCAGAAACATTAAAGTATTTATCAAAAATTTGTCTTTGGGGACATATTTATTATGGTACTTGATGAAATGAGAAAGGAAAAATAGGTGTGCTAAGCCTATCACTTCTTTGCTTTAATCCTAGTCCTACTCTCCTCTGCCCTAGGAAAGTGATAGGAGAAATAATTGGAAAAATCTACCTTGAAGTCTGCTCTACTGTTCCTATGTGCAGTTCAGCACGAATCTGTTTCATGTTATGATTTCACTCTCTATTCTTTTTGGCATGCATTTGTTTCCTTTGAGGAACTTCTGATTTCTGCACCCTGCTTCTGCTGTCAGTTTAGTTTGAGAAATTAGATAAATGCTTCATCATATGATTGTCTTCCACGCGTTCAATGTGACGGGGGAAAAGCATCGGTATTCTGCTTCTGCTCTGTAGGCTGCTCTAGTCTCATACTTTATAATTGCTTAGGTATGTGGGTTGCTTACAATGCTGGGGAGAGAAACAGATTTTGTCCTTCATGTGAGGAAGAGTGTTTGATGTTGTCACTGTCCCCCACATGAGATCAGACCTAGTATAGTATGTTTCAGATGTGGTTTTTAGGCTCTTCTCTTAAGAGGAAAACATAATTGAAATGATTTGCCTTTTAATCAATGTTCTTTAGCAAAGCACATAGCCTTTTATAAGGACTAGTTGTTACTAAAATTTTGGTTGGTGAGACTGCAGTTGTTCTGTGTACTTGCCATGTTGCAAATGGGATGCTCAGCCCTCAATTTTTACTTTTCTTAACTTGATCCTTTGTAGAATTGTTCTTTTTCATTTGGGCATTGTGCTTGTAAACAAATTTTGGGTTACAAGCCCTTCTGCCTTTATTTGGCTTCCTGCATTCATGTAATTTGGAAGCTCTTGGGCTGCTTAGCCAAGGCAGAGGTCTATCTCACATCTCTATTGTGTTTATGTTCAGTGTTAAGGCTGTAGGGTTAGTGTTGATAGAACATTCTGCTGAGTCTTGCTGTGCTCTTTTACTGTTTTGGCTACTGTTGTGATCTATACCCAGTATTGAGTTAGAACATAAAGACATTATTAGAAAATAAATGTAACAGTTAATCAGTGAGTTGGCTAGAGAATGGTTTTCGTGGAAGTGATTTGGACTCCAAATTAAGTTCGAGCTAGCTCAGTGATCATGCTTTAAATATTAGACTTACTCTGTTGCATCTTTTTGGCTTAGCTTGCTGCAGTGTATAACAAACAATTTTTAAACTAAGCTGCATGTTTGCTTTTTTGTTTTTAATAGGGATTTGCAGCAAAGCATTGCTAGGGAGCCCAGTGCTCCCTCCATTCCGCTGCCAACATATCAGACCACGCCAGCTGCAGGAAGTAAGCCAGCGACATCCCCAGCTCCCACTCCAGCCCCAAGAACCATGGTGGTAAATACATGCTACAGAATTAGTGGGTTGAAAATACTGGGTCCATACTTGAGAACTCTAAACTGATCTGTACTCTGTGTATATCACTCCTCAATATACTGGTGTAGTTGGAAATGTGTTGAAGTGAAATAGAGGACAAGATCTTAAGGCTTTGTAGAGAGGTGTGTTATGTACTATTCATGTTCATGATTTATAGATTTGAAATTAAAAGCTTATTGCCTTTTAGTTGCTTTGCATTATCTGTATAGACTAAATACAGAATGTCTGTTTAAAATGAAAATAAAAATCAATTAATCATATAATCACAGCTTTTGATTCCAAGACTTCCATAAAGAAGCTCCAGCTAAATTCACTTTCTCTTGTTAGGGGACTAAACCACAGCCACCAGCACGGCCTCCACCACCAGTGATTTCTGCAGCAAGCAGTTCCTCTTCTGCATTAGCACCCTCTGGAACAGCTGCAGCTCCTGCTGCCGCTCCAGCTCCTACTCCAGGAGCCAGTGCACCTGCAGCAGGCACTGCACCTTCACCGGCACAGGGACCACCTTACCCCACTTATCCCGGTTACCCAGGGTAAGTTATGGGAGCACTTAAACAGATTTTTGTTATCCTGTTACTTAAAAGCACTTTTTTCTTATGTGTGACATATTAACATTAGTTATTGTTACAGTTGAAGATGTGTTTACTGTTTGAGGCAAGGGATTTTTTTATTTATTAGTTTTTTGGTTGTTTGGGGTTTTTTTTTGTTTGTTTGGCTTGGGTTTTTTTGGTTTTTTGTTAATTTTAATCATATGACTCTTGTAGGAGTCATTTGCTTGTATGTTTTGTGGGAAGGTTCGTTTTAAGTGTTTACAGTTCATGTTCTTCAAAGGAGAAGGAAAATAGGACTACATGTCCTTAACTGTGGTTTGTTGATTATTGCCAATACTTGCATAATCATTTGGTGGTGTTTATCTCAAAAGTGTTGGCATATCTCATTTTTCAAAACTTTAGCATGATACTAAGATGATGAAAAATGCAGAGACAATTCCAGTTGAGTAGTGTGCTTTCTTCTGATGCTTTTTTCCATCTTCCTGGTGTCATCACAAGGAATTGAAGGCAGCTGTGCTCTCCTTTGGTAGCAAATGTTGAAATACGCACAGTGTTACTAAACATTTGTGAATCAATTTAGATCAGTTCTAGTTCCAGCAAGTTGCCTTTACCTTGTCTGCATTTCTGTTCCACACATTCTAATAGTTTTCATGTTTTCTTCTTGAAAGTAACCACATTTCCTGCTGCACTCAAAGCAAAATGAAAGGAAAACATTTGTGGAGATTGCATGTCTTTTTGTATCTATTAATGAGTTGTTTTTGCAAATTAACTTCATCAGTGTTTTTCAACTCAGTTATGCTTTCCCCCCCCGCACAGGTATTGCCAGATGCCAATGCCAATGGGCTATAATCCATACATGTATGGTCAGTATAATCTGCCGTATGCACCCTCACCTGTGTATCAAAATCCTGGACAACCACCATATCCGCCACCTCAACAGCCTGGATACCCTTTTCCTCAACAGCCTTATTACCATCAGCAATAATGTCTCTGCAAAGAAGCTCTGCTTGCTAAAATTTGGGAGAAATTGGCAATAAGTGTACTAAAACTTCTAGCTTCGGTTAGTGTACCATACTGAACTGTATGCAGCTGTAACTCCTGTCCCTTGTTAACTGCTCTAAAATATCTAGATCGGTTTTTATTACACTAAACTCTTTGAAAGATCTACTGCAGTGGTTTAGACCACAGACTAATGCCAGAATTCGAGCCTAATTCAGTGGTCTGAAGCTGTACACTACATTTTGGTTAGACCAAAATATTTGCTTGCAAAAATCCTGTAAGTGACAAATAGGTTCAGATGAGAAAAACAAAGCAGTGTGTGCACTGGGTGTGATATATTCTACAGAACCATATAGCATTTCCTTCTATACTCTATTGGTTTGTATTTTTTTTTAGTTTAGTTAAAATATGCTATTTTGTCTAATAATTAAGGCCTTGTAAATCATCAGTAAAAAGAAATAAATTACTTAAGAACGGTTTAAACACTTGGCATTCTCATTACCATAAAAATGTGTTTCGTGTGTCTGTAGATTGTTTCATTTGTCCCTTGACTTTCATAGCATGAAGAAGTTCTCAACAGTTTAGCCTTACAAGTGAATTTCCACCTCTTTTCCTTGATTCTGTATTTTTGTGACAGAATCTATATTTAACCATTTAAGTGTTGGTCGACAACGTCTTACAGGTAGAGTTTTCCTATAACTTTGAAGTGTATTGGACTGAAATACATCTATTACATTTTTAAAGAATGGTTACTGTCATCTGTGGGATACTATGTAAAAGAAGGGAGGTCAGGGTCCTCTTACAGGACCAGTGAATAGTTGTTCTAACTTGTGTTTTCCAAAGAAATGTTGATGGGAAATGTGTTACGGCTCAAAATAGGGCAACTATTGATTGTTGGAGCTTTGCAGTTTATATTTTTTAAATGATTGCTTTTTTTTCCCTTGAAAAAATTGATGTTTTCCCTCAGGGAGCTTGTTATCAGTGGAAAAACTTTTTTTGGGGGGCGGGGAAAGAAAATCTTGTAAATTAAAGGACATTGAATGTTTACTTTTGGATCCATCATCTCAAGGGATAAATAACCTTGCACTGCATTTTACATAAGATAGTGAAGAATCTAACTTTGGGGTTAATGGCTTCTACCAAATATTTGCTAACCATTTTTCAGCCTTTTTTTTCCTAACAGGCTTGTCTAATGAGGGACTCTTCTTTCATTTAGCCGTTGATAGGAGTTACTTGGTTCTGTGGGACAGTTAAGTTTCTGAATGCTTCATGCAAGATGTTCTGGCCTTACAGAATAACTATCATAGTACCTGTGTTACTAAAAGTTACTCCTTTGTTTTTCTATTAAAGTGCCTGATTAAGATATCGAGGTATATTTCAGTGTAGATGTTTAGAGGTGCCAGTTATTGTAGCATCTGGGTGGAAACCTCACTGGATCATGAATATTCTTCCTCATAAAGAAAGCAGCATTCGTATTCATATGAGCTCCTTTCTTTCTGTCTCAAGTTCCTCTTGCTGTGTGATCATTCTGATTACTGTGTGAAGACTCCTTGTCTTTAGTACTCGCTAACCCCCGTAGAAAATGTGGATCAAAAGGTAGAAATAAGCATCCCTTACATAACTTATTGAGTACCTAATTCTAAACAAATTTATTAATCTGTAGAAGCTCAGTGATGTGGGGAACATGATGGAGTAAGGGAATACAGCACTGTAGATGAAACTGCTGCACAAAGACAGGTGCTTTGCATTTCTTTATAAACATTGCTTAACGGGGTGGGACAAGAACCTCTCCATTTTTTTTTCCCTGATGAGAATACATGAGGCAAGCGAGGACAATGAGAAAAAGCTAGGAAGAGAACTGTTTGGAAACAGCAATCAGAAACTGATTTTATTCTAACTGGAAAAACAGTAGTTTTCCACTAATTTCACTGTGTCAATGTGAACAAGTGCAAGTTTAATGCAACCTTTTAAATTCTAGATTTTTAGTATGCCATGGGCTGTAGGTTTTTCAGTTCACACATTAGATGCATTTGAGCTATTGTGTAAGTTTGTTTCTAGTGCCTCAATTGATAAAACTATTTTCATGCTGTATAAAAAAAAGTCATTTGGTTCAGCATAAAGATTCTTAGAACTAAAATTTCCTTTTTAAAATTTCATAGAGCTGGAATTACTGTCAAAACATTTCTTCCAGTTGTGTTTTTGCTTGCTTTAGTCTATTATTTGAATATGTGTAGAAATCTATGCATTATGTTCATTTTTCTCCTTTTTTTTTCTAAAGAGAACAGAAAAATCCAGAGACATGTTATGTATCTGCTTTTAAGCATGCAGTTGTCATGACTTTGGTTGAAATGTTATCTTGTTCTTCTATAGTTTATTAAAAAAATCAGTTAGAAAACCTGATTTCATGGCGTTTCTCTCAAGTCCTTTGGGTTCAGACAAGTGTTATTTTGGAAAGGATTGAAACAAGTTATGAGTCCCCAAGAATGTTTGTGCTGTGGTGAAGGTATATCAGCTGCAGCTGCTCTGTAATAGCAGCCACATTCATATCCTGGTAGTTGTGTTTATTTCCAAAGCTGATGGAGTGTATTTCCTTCTGTTTATATGAGGAGGAAATGATTAAGGTTATGCCTTCAGAAACTTGGATCCCACGTTTGTGTTTGTGAACTCATGTTCCAGCTGGGTTTCACGAGACTCGCAGCAGTGTGGATATTCAAGCATGGGTAGCAATAAAAGGGGTTGTAAGGGCAGCTAATAACAGCAGATAAAAACAGTCCCCGTGGGCACTCAAGAAGTGAATTTTTTTTTTTTTTTTTTTTTTTTTTTTAAAAAAAAGCAATATAAAANNCTGGGGCCTCAAAAAGTGGATTTTTTTTTTTTTTTTTTTTTTTTTTTTAGAAAAAGGCCGTATAATACCATGCTTGTTTCAATTGCTTTGTGGAGGGAAAAGTTTACAATCATGTCCTTTCAGAGACTTTGAAGTCAAGCATTTATTTCATCTTGCATAAAAGCTTTCAGTGCAATTAGTGAGAAAAGCAAGTCTTCGGAAGCAAACTCATTGCAGACCATCAGTGAAATACCAAACTGTTGCAGGGCTAGTAGGTCTTTCCTTATTTTTTTGTTTTCTTTTTTGACGTGGTTTCAGCCCATGTGGAGAAAGTGTTTTCTTTCCTGACCACGAATGTGACACTGCCAGCTAATGGTGATTCTTTTACTATCATCCCATTGTTTTGAGTGCTGATAGGTGAGATTTAGTTTGAATTAGACTGAAAGGAGCCCTTTGCTATTTCAAATTACCTTGAGGCAGTATTTGAACCTTGACATACTGAAACCACCTCACCCCTTGTCAGGTAGCTGAAAATCACAAGAAAATCCTTTGGAAAACAATTTTTTTTTCTCTACATTACCTGAGAGAAGTGCTTTCTTGTTACTAAAATGTGTTCAGTTCTGAGATGACTTGCATCTCAGAAGCTGTTTTCTGGCATGCATTTATCCTGGCAGAACATTAAAATAGACTAAGCTGAGCAATTGTGGGTTTGAATTTTGGCTGTATACTATTGAGTGAAGCTGCCTGAATTTTCAACAGTTCACTATGTATAGTTTAAAAGAAACTATTTGGAAAGTTTCAGTGCTTGAAAAGATGAGCTATTACAGCAGAGCAACACTCAAAACTGCTTTTTTTATTGTTTATGGGAAAGTATTTGGGGTTTTTGTTGCTTTTGACTAACATTACTTAATGTGCTAACTTTTTAGGCTTACTATGACTTTTGAAATCTATATTTGAAATGATCAATGTTTCTTTTTTTAAAAAAAATGGCTTTGTGTTTATCATGATAGCTAAGTACTGCTAGATTTAAAAAATTTACTATTTTTTTTTAATTGCACTGTTCTAAGTGCTTTCCCTTACGCTTTTGTGTTCTGACAGGCAAAAACTTTATACTCAAGTTGAGATTTTTCCGATTTGGACTCAAATTTGGAACTCTATTAACTTACTGGCAAGCATAGAGTTGCTGTTAGTCTCAAATTACAACTTTAATCTTGCATCTAATTCCCCTAATTGAGTATAATAGTCCCTGGTGCCAACAACTGTATTTCAGTTGTTATATTGTGCTTTTTTTTTTTCCTGTTTTTTTTTTAATGTTTCTAAATCGTTGTCAGAAGCTGGCCACCAATTTTATTAACCAGGTTGTAAAGAAAAACTGTTTATTACCAAGCATGAAAAGAAAGAGGCAACTGTCATTGCAAAATCAGCACCGAGGCTTCAGCACAAATCACTGCTGTCAGTCCCTTCAGTCCTTTCACCGTTAATCCATTCAGCGTTCTTCATGGCCACGCATTTGTACTTCCAAGCTAAAGCACTCCTGGGTGCTGGAGTGCTGTTCTCGGTGCTGGTAAGCTGCTGGAATGTTTGCTGGTGTGAAGGTAGCCTGTCTCCAGCAGCGCTTTTTCCAGCCAAGCGTGGTGTGCTGTTGGGAAGGCAGGGCAGTGGAAGGGCCATTCCCAGTGGGCAGCCTGCTTGCAGTCCCCTTCCTTGGAGGCTGAGGTGGTGAGAAAGCACATGGCTATGGGCCTGGCAACCCCAGCCGGTCTCAGACCCTGCTCATGGGACACATGCGTGCATCAGTTGACAGCATCCAGGTGACAAAAACGTGCTGAAGACTTGGCTATGGTGTCATTGTAGGCACTGGTGAGATTTGCACCAAACCAGATTTGACCTCAAGTGACCTTTCATGTAGAGTAACCTGTCCTGTGACCTTAAGTAAACTTTATCCTAGAGTAACTTTAGTCATGTGACTGTGAGGAACTTTTGCCATTGAGGAACATCTGTCCTTGGACCTGTAGTAACCTTTGATCTTGAGGATTCTCTGTCTTGTGTCTTCAGTTAGCGCTTGACCTTGAGGAACCTGTGTCCTCAATTAACGTTTGACCTCAAGTAACCTCTGTCCACTGTCCTTGAGTAACATTTGAAATAAATTAGCCTTCGCCCTGGGACCTTGCAGAACCTTGTACCTTGAGTACCCTTTGTCCTGAAAGGACTTTTGACCCAGCGTAACCTCTGTATTCTGACCTCATGCAACCTGTGAGCTCCAGTAACCTTTCTCCTTGAGCAACCCCTGTCCTGTGATCTCAATTAACTGCTGTCCTGTGACCGAGGCTGGACTAGTCTCATTGTGGAAATCTGCCTTAGAAAGTAACCTTTGACCTCAAGTGGCTTCTGTCCTCTGACCTGAAGTAACCTTTGATCTCAAGTAATCTATGTCCCATGACAGCCTGGCCCTGGCTCACTCTATAAGGATGCCTTTGAAATTGTTGGAGACAAGCAGCATTGTGTGATCCAAGCAGACAGCCTCGGGCTGTTTACATAAGCAATATGAGGGCAAATGGCTTCCTCTGCCATTGCCGAGCTCCAGCTCCTCCTGCCCCACCTCAGGCATGCTGCTAGCAGTGGGAGACCCTCCTGGCTTCAATGTCAGCAGTGGGATCCTCTGTGGACCTACAACCCTGGCGCCAAAGCAGAGGACAGGAGGACTTGCTTGTGGCGTGTGAGTTAGAGTGTCCAGGTTTTGCTAATGATGGCTTCCACTGGAACAGAGAGGCTGCCTGGGGTAGATAACTGCCCTGTATTCTGGCTGGTGCAACATTTACAGGTTATTTCATCAGAGATTTGCAATCGGTCTGCCTGCTTTTCAGTGTGTGCCAGCGAGAGCGTACCTGGCGTGTGAGGTGGAAGGCCGAGGTGTAAATGCCAGCTACCTTACACCTGGTGAGTTCACTGCAGCGCTGGCTGCCTGAGGGTGGGCCTACTCAGCTCTTCTTTCTCTACTATTTCCTACTGAAGGTTTTTAAGTCTCCCCAGTGTCACACCTGGTGGCACCTCTTACTTTTTGCTAGCTTAAACTTTTCTGTGTTGAATACATTTGTGTATACACACACAATATCTGAGTTGTAAGACAGAGCCAGCCTGTGCTGTTTGCATGCTCAGAAGATGAGCAGCACTGGGCGATGCAGCAGCATCACGGAGCTGCCTGCTGAGCCTGCAGTAGAGGGCAGACTGAAACCGTGTAACCAACAGATCTTTTTGGTGCAAATATATGCGAAAAGAGATTTGAAGTTTATGTTGGTGGAAGGACAGGCAAATCGCTTTTTAATTAAGCATCATCAAATTTAACTACGTGTAGATACCGTGAGTGCTCCTTGGTTGATGACCTGGAGCCTGAAAGCTAAAACCAGCCAAATGCAGGGACAATTACGTCAGCTGCCCACATCCACCATCCTGACCAGCTGCACACCGAACTCGGAGCACTGTGCTGCGAAGGTGAAGGGATAGGTAAGATTTCAGGTCATCCTAAACTGCTTTATTGGTCTTCTGGAGTTATGTAGCTTTTGGGAATTTTCTGCTTTTAGTTTGCATACTTGGACAGTCTCTTTCTGTGTATACCCAGTGTGATTTAAGCTCATCTGGCATGATAAGATATCTGCTTACCTGGAGCAGTGCAAAATTAACTGATTAGGTTTAAACAGCTGCAGCAATGAGCTGACAGTGGAACAAAGTGAAGAGTGGGTGTTACCATGACCCATTCTGAGAGGGGGAGTAGAAAAAAGGATCCCGTGCTGCTGGCAGGAGAAAACTCTGTTGGCAGTAACAGCTCTGTCACTGTGGGGCAGCTACGATGCTAACAGCAGATGTTGCACCAGGGGGATGAAAAACATTTAGGGAAGATGTCAAAGTGTTTAGAGAGGAGAAGGGGCCAGGAGAAAATGGAAGGAATGCTGAGTGAGGGATGGTTGAGGAAACAGGAGGTAAATCAAATGAGTTTAGGAAGAGGAAGCATGGAAGAAAGGCCCCAAGACTTTGACAGCTTGAATCATAACATTTTAGGTGGTGCAAGGAAAGCAGAATTCAAGCTGAAAGGACTGAAGTGTTAACTGAAACAGAAGAAAAATCAGTGGTGGTAACAGGAAGGGGAAAAGGAGCTTTAGCTGTACAGAGAGAAAGTTCAGAAAAGAAATTTAAAGGTGAAGGAAGCTAATTTTTTTCCAGTGGGTCTGAAGATCTGGAGAGCTGGGTGAAAGCTGGGGGTTGATGATGGGCATAGGTCTTTAGAAGGGAAGACAGAAGATGCAGCAGATCGTGTGCATTTGGCAGTGTTGGTCCAGGCTGGCTGTAATGAGGATATACATCTTAGAAATGAGTAGGATCATCCATGGAGTGACCAATCTGAGTGGAGGAATCAAGGTAGGTGCTTATGTGCCAGTCTCCAGTGTTGGAGTCAAAAAGGGGTGATGGAAACCTGCAGCCTGTAAAGGAGAGGAGAGACAGCAGGTCAAGGTGCAGGATCCTAAGACCTGGTAGTAGACAGGAGTATCTCAAAGCAAATGGAGTTTCTTATTTTAAAAAGCTGAATTTCTTCTCTAATCAGCCTCTTGCAGTCACTAGTTACATTTCATTAGTGAAGGAGCATTTCACATTCTATTAGTAAATTTTTCATTAGCCAGTGGCTTCCAGCAAGTATTAATTTCCATAAGCAGGAAAGGAGTATGTGATCTATCACAGAAACAGATGTAGATCGAGATTAAAAAAACTTCCCTGATGCCTTGCTGTTTTCCAGTATTGTCATATGGCCACACTGAAACACTTTTTCTTTTTGCTTTGAAGTAAACAAAACTTTGCAGGGCGGTTCCAATCCCCAAATGTAGAAGGAATACCTAACCAAGTGTGCCTGGCAGTTCCTTAGCGCTAGATGGCATTCTATGGAAAGGCATAACATAAACCCCGATCATCCACCACGCAATGCACTGCTGTTAAATCTCCGCATCTCACCAGCATCATCGGCTTTGTGTGGAAAATTTTGAGCCGCATCATTAAGAGTCAAGACAAAATTGATGCAAGCTGATGGGAGAGAAAGTTTTGCTGTGCTACAGAAAGAGATTGTTCTGAAAATATTAGAGAAATTGGAATGCTACCTGTAAGTCTCTAGAAGAAGAATGTTTTCTGGATTTTGATATTCCTCCCCTCTCCCCCCCCTACTTTGGCTATGTTAAGCACATTGCATTTCAACACAGGGTTGTCAGTGGGGCTTAACTGTGAAGCCCCTCCACCGCACCCCAATTTTATGTGAAATAACACCTTGTGTCTTTTATTTTTAAGTAAGGGACAGAACGGCAGTAGGTTGTGTGAAATACTGAGAGCAATGACCCACACTATCAGTTAATAACCTTGCTCGTATAAAACATTTCTCCTAATCTCTGGAGAGGAGATAATAGCATACATGGGAGTCTTCCTTGTCCCTTCTGAATCAGGGTTACAATTTTGGATAGCTGTTTATGCTGTTGGGTAAGGTAAGTGTCCTAAAGGTGGTTATTGAAGTTCTACTGGTTTCTGCCATGATGTAGAACTAACAGTAGGGCCTTGAATGTGATGCATGCTCTAATAGGCTGGTTATGATAGAATTTATGCCCAGGGAGAATTTATCTGGACTAACTATTTACCTCCTGTTTGCTCCATGGTGGCTGGGTTTTGCGTAGCCTCTCATCCACTGGGGAGAGGAGTGGGAGGTTGTGGGCTGGAAGCTCAGGGTAATGCAAATAGAAACTTCTTGTGCCCTGGTGTACTTCCCTTGAGCTGTGCTTGCTGTCTTTTGGAGTGATTTGAGGAGATCTGCTCCCTGCACAGCTGCAATAATATTCATACCACCTGGCAGAGAAAATGGGCAGGCATTTGGACCACACTCAGTTGATTTTTCCCTGTTACTGAATGTTACCTGCACACAGGTTACTGAAACTGTCTGTGTATAGCAGAAGTTACAAAGCCCCTGTTGTGAAGAGCGTAATCCTCAAATACTGCTCAACAGTCATACAGGTCACTCTGAAAATGACGGTAAGTGTAAATAGAGTTTTTGTCTCCTAGAATGCTGATTAATACAGGTCATAGTGATTTTATACAGCTAAACTTAAGCATGGATGATTTCTTAAAGCATGTTCAAGATAAGGCTGATGAGGCTTTGTCACAAATAACTTACACGGCAAACTAGTCCCTAAAGCTTTAGAATAAATGTGAATGCTCCAGCTTTCAGGTGTCTCCTTCAAGCAGATCCTTCTGCCTCCATATGTGCTCTGAGCGATACCTGTTGTGGCAGCTTTGCTTTGCATACTGTGAGTTAACACTGTGCATGGGGAAGACCAAATACAAACAGAAATTTGCAATTGGAATGACCTTGACTTCTGGTTGAGAGCCGCAGAGTAAGGGCAAGAGCAAAATCGGGCTCTGTTGGAAAGCATCTGGTGTGTGTCTCTGCTGACAGCATCTACCGCAGCAAGTAGAGAAATGGCTGGCAGTGCTCACGGAGAGCGGATTAGAGATTGGGAAGTGTAGGAAAAGAAGACAAAGGTACGGGTTATGCGCTTGCATGCTCTTACAGCCTACTAGGGTGCAGTCTTGTGTAACTTAGTTCTTGTAATTGGATTACCGGCTGTGACAGGGGGGCATAAAAACTATGAATATAAAGTCATGCTTAAAGGATTTCATATCTTCCTGAAATGATGAATTTACTGATGGATGCTCAGCTTTTCCCCTTAATTTACCTTGATGATCCAACCTGTGCTTTTTCTTGTGTACATGACAGTGAGAGGCAGCATGGCAGCCTGGTTTTGAAGGAAAGAAGAGATAAGCCAAACTTGGTTGCCTGCTTCATTTTCTTTGGGTGCAGGGGAGAGGGAAAGGCACCCCAAGGGATGGACAAACAGACAAGACAGAGGTTATTCTGTGGGCCTCCTAAAACTTCATGCAGGCTGTCTTGAATTTTGACAGTTTCTGAAAAGGAGCCCTGAGTTCCAAACCCAAGAACAGATTTCCCATGGATCTGTGCCTTGTGGCAGGCAGTTGAATGTCCGAGAAAGCATGGGCTTTCCTACTGAAGCACCTTCTTGAGATGTAGAAGTTACTAGGGGTGGCCTTGTTCTCCTTCTGCGCAAATTTTCTATTATCTAATGAGATTTCTTTGACTGGAAAACTTACAAGATCACTTCTCCCTTACCTGAATGCTTTCACAAAACTCCTTCCATCTAACTGCCCTCAGAACCCCAGGTTTACTGGCAGGTTTGTTCAAAGTTGCTGGAGGCCAGCAGAAGAATACACAGAGGTACATCAGTACGTGTGCATCCACTCACTCCCTTGCAGGACAGCATCATTGCACGAGTGCTGTTTCCATGGAAACAAGGATAAAAATACTGAATAATGGAAATTAAAGACTTGTCTAACAAGTATTTTCTATCCTGGACAAGGTTATTCTCATCTATATTCTCTGTTTGCTTATGTTTTCTGGATTTTATTTTGTTTTATTAGTACTCTTCTCCTCTTATACGCAAAGAAGGACCCTCAGCAGTAGCCCCTGTTGTTATTCCTTCTGAAGAAAAATGCTGCATTGCATCACTATGTGCTGCTGAAGCACCTCGATGAGATCAGAAATTCATGTTAAGGATTCTTTCCCTGTGTTGGTTGCTCTGCGACCACATCCTGCAGAAAGCAGCCTCTGGGGCACTGCAGTAGGTAGCCCAAAGCAAGCTCTGCATTCTTGGTCTTTGAATCAGGCACAAGAACTTGCTTCATGCCAGCACTGGGAGTGTCAAAAAGGCACATTAGATGCTGATTTATCCTTGCCCTGTAGCTCTCCCAAAAGGGTGTTCAGCACAGCTGGGCTCTGAGCCAGTGGTCTAATGCACACAGCAACTGGCTGTGCGTGCCCTGTGCCCTGCCCCAAGCAAGCTGACACGGCCAAACAAAGCCTCCAGAAGCCTGCAAAAGTGCTCCTGCAACTTGCATATAAGCAAGGCTCTGCACTTTGGAAAAATCTTACATTTTATTTCATAAACATAGGCATCTGCTGCTAATTAAAGTAGCAGCATATAATTATACCCTTTCTTATTAGTAGACATAGAGTCTGACAGTTGCTTAGATACAAAATAAGCAACTACAGATTGTCTTCTGCACTTTAACAAGCACATTGAGCTGGAACAATAGAATTGTAAACTTATTCTGTATTATCTTTGGTAAATGTGCCTGGGAAAAATATGTTTAATCTCACTAGTAGCTTGTAATGTCAGCTGTATAGTTCTTCAGCTACCTCACTGCTCTCCTCCACGAAATACCAACCAAACACTTTCTGTGGAAAGGGCAGGATATCTCCTTGGGGAAAGCATTAGACAGAAGGAACAACAGTGCAGTTAACAGCCACCATTTTGCTGAGAGCACCTTTTCTAGCTTTTTATATCCAGGGAAAGTAAGTTCCTTCTTAATGATTAAAAAATCCAGGTGCTAGTGCAGTTATGCTGTGGTTTAACCTCACCTGACACCTAAGCAGCACACAGCCACTCACTCCCACGATGGTGGGACTGGGGAGAGAATCTGAAGGGTAAAACTGGGAGAATCTGTGGGTTGAGATAAAGACAGTTCAATGAGTACAGCAAAAGATGCACATGCAAGCAAAGCAAAGAACTCATTCACCATTTCCCCAGGGGGTGCAGGTCTTCAGCCGTCCCCAGGAGAGCATCATGAGTAACAGTGACTTGGGAAGACAAATGCCATCATTCTGAATGTCCCCACTTCCTACTCCTTCCCCCCAGCTTTATATCCTGGAATGCTGCCAATAGGTTATGTGTCCCTTTGGTCAGCTGGGGTTCCCTTCCACCTACCAGAGCACCCCTGGCCTGCCTTAGTGGCAGGACAATATGAGAAGTAGAAAGGGCCTTGACCCCTCTGTAAGCCCTACTCAGCAGTTACTAAAACATTGCTGAATTATCAACGCTGTTTTTGAAAGCACAAATCCAAAACTTAGCCCCATGGGAGCTATTGTGAAAAATATTCTGCCCCAGCCAAAACCAGCAGATAAACAGGAACATGAAGACTGCACATACTGTAGCTACTATCTTTAAAAGGTAGGTGTTAAAAAATGTGGTTGCCTTCTTTTTTATGGGTTAGGCTCACAGCCAAAGCCCTCTGGATGTGACAAGATGGATCTACAGCTTTGCTAACAAATTCCCTGTTGCTTCTTATCAGAAAACTCATGATGCTATATTGAGAAATCACTTCTCTTGCCCCACAGATTGTCAGCTGTATCCTCAGAGGCACGTTTGAGTGTGTGACCTTTTATTTTCTCACATTCTGCTAATAACCCCCAACTTTCTTTGCTCACAAATCCAAAACTCTGTTGATACACCTATAGTCTCACCGCTCTTGTTATTAAACTGTAGGGAATGTAATCAGAGCAGCTAATGCCACAATAATCCTCCTGATCCATGCGGTTATCTCTGAAGATATCAGAAACTATGCTGTCTGCAAGAGAGATGATGTATTTTGGTTAATTCTGCACCTGCAAACCTTTGGAGGAATACACCGAGCTTCCAGATGCTAAAACACTTGAAGCTGCAATGAGATTTCAAATGCCTTTGTTATTGATTATCAAAACTGTTCAATATTTCTCGATGGACAGAGCTAGCTCATTCCTGAAAAAAGAAAAGTTTATTTTTGACAAGGTCTTTCATCCCTCTGCAGCACTGTTGTAAGAGACCTAAAAAACAGATTGTAGGGCTCGCAGGGATGCTGTAGGGCTTGGGCTGCAGGGGGTGCCTGGTGAACATCGCAGCCTGCCTTACTCCTCAAAGACCCAAACTGCAGCATTCCTTCTGGTGGCCTGTTTGAGGAATTAGGGGTTGGACAAAAATCTCAAGTTTTTTCTTCACTTAGGTATAGCAGCTTTGCCAGAATTTAGGGCACCATTCTGTGGCAACCTGCAGCGAGAGGTAATATGCAGAGAAGCAGCTGAAGCTTGCTGCTCAGCAGAGCGGGTTCAGGCAGTGCTCTGTTCTGCTGCTGAATTACCTGTCGCATCACCGATACATCAGCCTGCTTGCACAAGGAGATGATGGGGTTTTTCCAGCCACCTGCATAATTTCTAAGGTCTGTAACTTCTGCTAACTGTGACTCTTTGCCACCCTGTGTCAGATGTGAAGTGACTCTCCCACATAAGAACCTTTACCTTGGATTTTCTTCCTCCTTTCCAAATGCATGATAAGAGTTGCCATCTGTGCTAACAAGTGCTAAATATTTAGGCCAGCAGTGTGTCAGGCAGGAGTTTGGGTTCAATATGAAGGTGGCGGTGTGGTTTGTTGGTTGTAGCTTACAAGTAACACATCTCCCAGCAGGCCTTCCTGGTGCACACAAGTCTGGGAAACAGGTTGCTGGTGGAGAGTGAAGGATGGTTTGCTTATCACTGCCTAGGCAGCCTGCTGGGGCTGACAGGTTGGCAAAGGTTAGACAGGTCCAGAGAGGCTGTGCAGCTGGAACTGCTTTTATACGCTTGTTATTGTCCAAGATTTAAAAAAAGAGAAGGGGGAAGAGGAAAAAAAGTGAGGGGGAAAAAAGAGAAAAAGAAGAAAGAAAAATAGGAAAAAAAAAAAATACGTAAAGAAGAAGAAAAAAAGATTATTGAGCCTTATGCAGTCATTGGATGCAAATATGGTGTGAGTACCTTGTGATGGCTAAGTGTTAGTGGGTTTGGAGCACTGCTTTCTCCCTCCAGATTGCCTTTTAATGTTGCTGGGTTGTTGCTGTTGCTTTCTCCTCTGAAACGAGCAATTTTAGATTCTGCCTTATTGTTTTGGCAAACATGCCTTTCAGTAGCTGGCATGGATAACTAGGCAGTCTAGTTGGTGCTTTCAAGCTGGGCAGATCAATAGCACAGGCATTCCTGAAATGCAGATAAAAATGCTTTTAGGTTCAAAGTTTTTGAGCTACAAACAGCCTCAGGGTGCTAGTTGGTAAAAGCCAAGGCACCTTTTACACTTGCTATGTCAGCCCCTGGAGGCTGAATCCTTGTCTTCTTCCAGTCTGTATATGAGCTAAATGGTGTGCTCTGCTCTGCATGTTGCCTTACAGCCCACTGTGAACTGACATAGAGAGGACACAGATCAAAAGACACCAGTACATAGACATGTGGGCAGAACATTACAATAAGGTAAAGTGCTGCAGTGAAGAACTCCTAACAGCTTTTTCCTTTCCCAGATTTTGCTACTGGGCTATTTCCCTTTCCTTCCAAGTGTGACATGAATTTTATCATCCCGGTAACATTAATTTGCCAGATCTTTTTCTGAAAGTCTCCTGACAAGAAAGCTGCACTGCGAGTTCTTGTGCTCTTTCTCTCCCCATCAGATTTTTCAAATAGTTTGATGTGGGTTCAGAAACTTCTTTCTTCTGCTGGTTTTCTTTTCTCAGCACGAACTTCATGGTCCCAAAGGGTATATTCAGAGTACAAAAGTAAGCAAAATGTGATGTCACTGGATACGCTTCAGGCTCTTCCACATGAAACAAAGAAACATAACAATCCCTCCACCTCTTCCAAATATGAGGATCATCCTACTTCCTGTCAGACAAAGTCATGCAAAAGTCAGTAAAATCCTCAGGCAGCTGAGTTGACTGGTCATCCTTTTGATCTGTGGGCAGTTGACAGTTGAGTGAGATGGTTTTTAGCAACTTTCCAATGAAGTTGCTTGTAAATTCTGCCCCCTTCAGAGCACTGCAGACCCTTTTCAGGAAACCAAATTTCAAAACAATGTAATCTAAGAGGTTGCCTACTATAGTCTTGCTTGACATTTTGGCTTCAGGCAAGACATGTAAGTGCGTTGGGGTGTTGTACCAAAAAAAGCATTTCTCTTTTGTTTTATTTTCTTGATACAAAACATCTTCTAAGCCAAGCTCAATTTACCTGGTGGCTCTACAGATGAGTTGTGGGAGTTTGCTTTATGCTCGGATGATGATACAGGTTCTACTGATAAAGCATGCATGCAGGGCTCATGTGTGATCAGAAAACCAACCTCCAGTGAGCTGTCATATACCTCTCATTATATCTCCTTTTCTTTGCTCTACAGATCCCTCGTCTCTTCTTTTTAT
>VZTE01004148.1:228108-249086 GCA_013397775.1 Eulacestoma nigropectus
TTTTTCTTTGCCTCCCAGTCCCCTTCTTTTTTTTTTTTTTTTTTTTTTTTTTTTTTTACTTTTTAAATAAGAGATCCTCCTCAGCTGATGTGTCTCTTTCCAGACAACACCTCAGGAATCTGGCATAACATACCTTTGAGAGGCTGTGGATATCCTCTCCAGTGGTTCAGTTTCTGTTTGCCAGCCCCCCTATTGGGGGTTTTGCTACTTCAGCACCAGAGCAACCATTAGACCTCATCTTTCTTGGAAAAGGCTTCACAACACCAGAGGAGGCTGTTTCCAACCATTTGTAGCTGCCAAGCTGCAGGAGAAGACTCTTCACATGAGCACATGCTTTCCATGGACCAGCTGGGGTGGAAATGTTTCTCCCAAGATTCAGGCCTGTGGGACTTTGGTGCAGGCAGGTGTCTGTGTGTGGATAAGGAGGTAGGGGCTGGGTGGGTGAGGCTGTAGTGGGGAGGGGTTTGGGCATATGGAACCAGAATAGGATGGGAGGGCAAGAAGCATCCTTTTTGTTTCATCAAAGGGGCACACATGGGCTGGTGTAGGACTGGTAGCACTTTGTCCCATGATCACTGTGAAGGGACCACTGCAGGGAGGCCTAGGCAGGTTTCATTTCTAGGCAGCTGCCAGAGCAGATATTTCTTATATGCAGGTTACAAATTGCTACAGATCCAGGAGTGAGTTCCTAATGCAATACACATGATCTAGGAAAGAAGATATCTGAGAGGTGGAAAGGTGGTCCTCTAGCTGGAGTGCGTGTAAAGCACTAAAATGCCAAAATGCCATCTTATATCCCCTCATGGGCTGATATTTAATCTGTGCTCTCACAAATGCACAGACACCATCAGAGCTGTAAATGCAATCAGCCTCTGTAAACTGACTAGCAAAAAAGGAGGAAAACTGGAGACCCAGGATCTGCTTTGAAGCTTCAACATGTCACATTGAGAAACTGAAGGTATCACAGTTCGAGGGAGAGCCTAAAGCTGGGTCCCCTTCAGCAGACTGCTCTCTTCAGGCTGGCTGGTGCTTATCCCTTGCAGTTAAGGGATGTCTGAAAGGTACAGCTAATTGGAATAACTTCCTCTATCTTGATGCACCTTATACTTCTAGCATCTGAATCATCTTTGCTAAAATGTGTTTTTTGAGAAACCTTAAATAATTCCTTGACAGCAAATTAGATTCCAAGCACAGCTCAAATCTGTCTTTACTCATGCTGTGCTTTTCTTTTGTGACTTTACTTCCAAGATGTTGCCTAAGAACTTACCTCATTGCTTTTTCAGGGGGAAAAAAAAGTTTTGCTTTTCTCCAAGGTTTGTTGGCTGTTCAGCATGAACTTCAGTGAATCTGACAAATCTGGGATGCTTCTGCATCAGTGGACTATAAGATACCCAGGTAAATGCTGTTACACTGAGAATTGTCTGGTGCCCACAGCCCAGGCAAAATGGGGGAACATCCGTATTTGTCACGATGGGGCCATGTTGTTCCCTCTATTAAAAAGAAAGGGTTTTTTTCAGAGTTTAGGTTTCAGCAATTTGTTAGTCACTGTGTTTTTGAAAAAGAACTTCCAATTTTCCTGTTTGTTAGTGTTCTTCCTGTGCTGTAAACAGTGATGCTTGATCAAATATCCTGACACCATTATAATGAGCTGTACCTCATACCTTAATGAAAACATCTGTGTGTAGGCTCCAGAGGAGGTAAGAAGCAAGAGAGACTATTTTTCTGACTGTATCAGCATGTTCAAAACTCTGTAGTTTGCATAGTCCAGCTCCATTCTCTCTGCTTGTATCTGTTGACTTTCTTCTCTTTCTGCATCTGCTCTGGGTATCCAGCCTTGGGTATCCAATTCCAATCCCAGCCCCAGCCCCAGATCACCGACTCGGGTGGCAGTTCTGCTGCTTGGGCTGTACTGGCAATTTTGAGGAAATACAGCAACCAGGAAAGACTGTGGTGACACTCTGTGGTTTCCTTGCAAGGACATCCCACATGCCATGTTGCTCTGTTCTCTAATCCCCTTGAGCAAACATTTTGACTCCCACTCCATACACTTCTGACTCGGACCACATTTGTGACCTTTCAACTTCACCTCCAACAGGTAGAATATTCTTCTCGTGTTGTCTGTGCATCCCTCAAAGTCACAATGGCGCACGAGGGCATTGTTCTGCACACAGTACCTCATTCATAAATTTTCACAGGCATTTTTCTAGACCCAGCCAACAAGGACATTTGTTAACTGAAAAGGGATTTCAACCTGTGTGATACAGTAACTGTGGAGTTGACTGAACCTGCAGAAAGCTGACAAGAGATGATTTCTTTCAACTGTGAAGCCTTGAAGCGTGAAGTTCGCAGCATTTCTCATCCTTTCAGAAGACTGTCATAATTTGATGGATTAATCAGGGTTACTTAGCAGGGATGCTTACCTGGCAAGACAACTTTTGTGCCTCTCCTGTACAAAACTCAAGGCCAGTGAGCAGCTGCATCTGACTGAAACAGTACTGTTAAACTTCAGTAGCAAGACTTATGTGAGTTTTATATTTCACATGTGAGTTTTTCCACTGTTGAAGATACTGCTGTGCTTTGTCTTAGCTGAGGTGCACACATTTTTGTAACCTGCATCATTTCATCTGATGACATGCATAGAGCATTTTGCCCCAGCAGTGTTGAGGAGGCATGTATTTTCTCTCTCTGGCGTATATTTGTTACTAACAGTCCTGTGCAACTCAGTATGATTGTGTAAAGGATAATGGGCTTCAAACCCTCTGGTGTGAGTTCTCTTGTCAGCTTTTAAATCAAACTTTCTGCCTTTCACCAGTAAGTCTTCAAGTTTCCTAAAGCCTGCCCTGAGAGATGATCAGCTCTCAGACACTAGATCATGCATAATTGGGTGTGCCAGCGTCCTGAGGCTCAAATGTTCTTTGCCCTGAGGAAAGGTCGTGAAATGCCTTTTGCTAGTGAAGCTAGGGCCTCATTAGGGTTGGCTGTGAGGTGGCAAAGACAGGACCCTTGCTCCTACCTGTTTGCAACTTTTTCAGGTTGGACTTTGTGGCTTGTGGTTCCTCCTGCACCCCTTTGTGCTGACCTTCAGGTTTCCTTCTTCTCCTACCTGATGGAGGTCAAAGCAAGCCAGCTCGCTGCTTTCCCTCCTGCCTGCCCTGGTCCATGTACCATGCTCTGTGTTTGTGGCACTTGTCTGGGTGGCTAGTATTAGTATTTTGATTTTAGTTTACAGCCTTCGATCTGCTTTCCCTGAGCTATTAGTCATCTTGTCTCATTCATCAGTGAGACTGCTTTTCCTCTGAGAGGAGATGCTCTCCTTCTCTTCCCTGATTCCCCTCCTGTTAGAGCTACACCATGATCATGGTGCCTGAACTTAGCTATGTCACGTGTTTTTCTCTAATGCACTTTATGCAGCAGAATGCAGCTTCTCAAATGATATCTCATCTGCAAATGGACCTTCTTTTAAAAAGTTTTAAAAAGACTTTTTAAAGTCTTTTTCTAAGTCTTTTTCCTTAGGATCGTGCCAAACTTGTGTCAGGGCCAACAGGAGGAGTATGTTTTGCAGAATGGGAGGGTTGTATTTCAGACTGGAAAGCAAACGTGAAGCAAATGACACTTCTGCCTTGGATCAAACGCTCAGACTAGAAAATACTGATCTCTCTCTTCTGTGACTCACCAGGGGCTGCAAGTTCAGCTTAACAGAATCTTATTCCTGGTAACAAAAATCTTCAGAAGCTCTGCCGTGTTGAAAGGTTTGGCTCACCTTTTTCCTCCAAAGAACTCCAGCAGATCAGGAGTGAGCAATAAGGTCTGATTACGGCTTCCAGACCAGACCTCATGACTGTTTTGTTAAACTCAAAAGCAGAAGCTTCATCTTTTTCTTAGGCATCTCCCTACAAATTGCATTCTGTTAATTGAAATCCCTTTAATTAACATTTTCGGAGTACCCTTTTGAATAGCCACTAATTAATGTTGGCTCTATTTTGGCATAGAACTCACTATAAAATCTCTTTTAAAGTGGTTTTTTTTGTTTGTTTGGTTGGTTTTTCTTTTTTTTTGTTTTTTGTTNTTTTGAATAGCCACTAATTAATGTTGGCTCTATTTTGGCATAGAACTCACTATAAAATCTCTTTTTAAGTGTTTTTTTTTGTTTGTTTGGTTGGTTTTTTTGGTGTTTTTTTTGTTTTTTTTTTTTTTTAAACCATTGCATTGTGAAGACTTTTACACCTTCCAACTATTTTTGTTTTTCACTGTTTAGGTAGCTTAACCATATATATTTTTAATGCTTTTGTTTTTTCCTTTTTCTTTTTTCCTGCAGTTCTACTGCAGTCTGTCCTAGAAATATCCTGAACCATAGAGTTCTCCTCCATGCTAATTCTGTAAATGCCACAAAGTCTTCCTGCATTCGCATGAAGACTTTTCTAACCTTTTCTTACCTAGAAAACAATGTCTGTCTGCTGCAGAGAAATTCAGCCTGCTCTTGGCCATGCTTTCAATACAGCCACATTTTACCTCACTAAATATTCCGCTTCTAAATGAGAAGTAGTTTTAAAAGTACAGTGTTAGTAAATTGAGCATTTCCTCCCTTTTGTTCCCAACAAAATAAAACCCTCTTCATCCCTAGACACACGCAGCTTGTTGCAGTCTCACCGCTGCTGAGCCTCAGCAGCATGGTGCAGCAGAGCCTTATTTTTCTGAGTTACAGAAGGTCTCCCTCACTTGCGCCCCACGGGATGCCCGCCCGCTCTCTCTCCATGCCTGCCTGTGCCACCGTGCTGCGTGTGGGAAGCTCCGGCCTTCCAGCAGCTGACCCTGCTCCAAAGCTGAGGGCAGCTTTTGAGCTGGAAAAATCAGGCTCTGATAGCATGATGCCCAGGCTGATTTGCTGCAGGGCTTGTGGTGTGACCTGCCAGGTTCTGGAGGGTGCCAGCCTGCCACCTCCCACTGGCAGAGAGCACCTGGAGTCAGAGCCAGTTTGGAAGAAAGAGCAGGCAACTATTGAGTGCTCCCAGATGACTCTAAACATGGTGCTTTTCCTATCTTACATTTTTCCCTTGCAGACACCCATTTTTCAAGCCCATCTGCACAGGCTGGTGTACCTTGCTCTGAGTAAAAGTGGGCTGCACTCCTCTGACTTAGGGTCAGTCCTTCCTGAACCTTGCTAGATCCTCACTTGCTCTGAGATGTCCAGGTAAGAATAGACACCAGGACGTTCTTTCATTCCTAGTCGTCAAAAAGATTGCAAGAACTTTTTTTCTACAGATGGATGTGAACTTGCCCTAACCATCCCAGCCTTTTTTATCTTCATGTTAAGTTACTTCAGCATATTTCTACATTGGGCTATGCCAAGTGCAGCATACTGCAAAGTTAATAATGGAAGAGCATAGCAGTTAAAAGTAAATCTGGTGTTTTAAAATTCATTTGTGTTAATAATGCAAACTGCTACTTTTTAAAATTCCTCACTATGTTTTTACAGTGCTACTTCAAAAATCTCTCCATAAAGAAGGCTAAAAATCAAATACGACTCATAACTTTTTAATTTGCTTATGATTTTAATGGAGAAGCTGCTGGTCTCCTTTCCTTCAACGATTCTCCCGAAGACGTTAGGAGCGTGGGATGAAATCGAGGAAAGTTCATGTATTTGCATTTGTCTTTCTGTTACTTGTGCCAGCTCTACAATACATTGCAACCCTCAGTGAGGCTTCTCTGCTGATGGCTTGTGAGTGGGCTGGCAGCTCCAAATGGCACCCTAGTATGAGGTTTGAAAGAGAACAACCAAATTGGTTCTTTTTAACCTTTGCTCTGAGATGTGTGGTCTATGTGGGAATATTTTCTAAGGCCTGAAAAGCTGGATGTTTTCTCTCTTTCTTTCTAAAAGGTGGTTAAATTTCCCATGGGATTACCTGATATAAAAAGCCTGAAGAGGCAGAAGTCTTTGCATATTTGGGAACAGTAAGCCCTGGCATGGTGTTGGATGCTCACATGGGTGCGTAATACTGTACTCACATACAGGTTTCTCTTCATGTGTTTTCATACTGCTAGTAGTGCTCAAAAGCTGTCCTTTATTTTGTGGTACTTAATGGACTCATGGAGCCTTGGATATGGAGCATTTTGACAGATTAACATGGACTTAGAGAAATTTAACTGTTCTTAGGTGCAGTATGTTCGCTGAGCTGGAAATAATTTGCTGGAAAAATGTATATGAAAGAAAGGAAACCATTCTTAATATCTTTAAGTTACATTTGATTAAAAAGAGGTTGAAAAGGCTTGGCAGACAGAATTTACACCTTCTAAACACCAGAACAGGTAAAAGTACCAGGTCAGTTCTGGGAACTTGAATTTTAATTCCCAAAGAATGCAGGTTGGAGGGGTGCAGCTGCAAACAACCAAGTAAGGTGGTTCCCATCAGTGCCTACAGCAAATGCACAACCTCCTGCAGCCACATCAGTAAGGGAAGGCCCATGGGCAGTGTCTCATGTGGACACATCAGGAAGGTGGCCTTTTTCCTCATGCCCAACTCTAAAAAGAATTGAGCTCCATTTTGTCTGGGATCTTTCTCACTGGAGACCACAGGCAGCAAACAAGAAGCACCAGCTGGAGGCAATGTCCCCACTAGGACCACACCAGCTCCTCAGCACCTGCCCTCACCTGGGGTCCCCCGCCCCAACAGTGCTCCAGGAACCTGTGACTGTGTCAACTACATGATAATCTGAGTCTTTTGCTGGGGTTTGCACAGCCCTGGCTCCATGGCTGGTGCTAGCCTGCTTGCCCTGTTAGACTCAGTCTGGGTGTGCAGTGACGGACGCTCAGGAGCTGTCTGTCTCTCTGAAAGCCATCTGCTGCCCACTTGCCGAAATAGCAAGTGTTGCAGTCCAGTCTAGGCGAGTTCACAAGCTCTCCCAAGGAATTCTCTGTGGATAAAATCTAACACAGTAAATGAAATTCCCCTCAGAGAAGGGATCCCTGAAAAGGAAGTGGAAATAAGTGCTGCCTTTCTCCTACCTACAGAATGTCAGTGCCTCTAACTCTGGATGCTTGCAGAGGGTCTGTAAGTCACCAGTCCCCTTTCCATTTGCTTTGCAACTCAAAGAATTCTTAACCTGATGCCTTACTTTTCCCTGATGACCAGATTGTTTTGGCTGTGGAGCTGGCTGGTCTCAGGCAGTTCATGTCCTGGCCATGGAAGCAGTGCAGGATTTGTCCCTAGCTCACTGTCTGTTTTTCACAATGTTAACAGTGTGAGCTGAAGAATTTAAAAGGCAAAGGGCTAGTTTCTTCATTTATGGCCACTGGTGACTGTGGGAGCCCTTTCCAGGCTTGTTTTTGCCATCCACTTCCCCAATGGGAAGCCAGAAGGAGCAAGAGGAATCTATTTCTGACTGTTTAGCTGTATTTATTTTCCACTGCCTGCTTCTCTGCCTGCAGTACTGCTAATGTTCCCAAAGCACCTGAAGTCATTTATTTTCTACCTCTGCCTGTGGCAGTGGTATTGCACCCTAGAAGGTTTTGCTTGAGGCCTTCTGGGCTTGCTCTAGGCATATGAGAAAATAAATAGACTTAGGAACAGCATGCGTTAAATCCGTGGTGGGTGTCTAGACTACCAAGGTTTGTATACGTTTTCACTTTTAATAAGTGTACATAGATATATTACCAAGTGTCTGGTAGACAAACATACTCTAGATGCTGCAGACCTGCTGTTGGTATGGTCCTCTCAGGAACCATTTGAACAGCATCAGCTTCCCTTTATAAACACTAACATTTCTTTAAAAACTTAAATGACTTTTGATGGTCTCCATTTAATTAGGAAAATCTTTGCTATGTTTGTCTGGTTTTATGAGCTTTCCTGGGTCATCCAGAGTCCTCTGTGAATTTGGAGGATGCTCTGTCATTGCCAGGGCTGTTCAGGTCTTACTGCTCTGAACTGAGCTGTGCATGCACAGTCTGGGGTTCAAGGGTTTGGGAGAGAACAGCTGAGGAAAGGGGCCAGTTGGCAGGTTTTTTGGGTTTTTTTTGTTGAAGAATTATGAGGTTTGGCATGATAAAATGGCTATTGGCTTCAGAAGTAGTAGGACTTTCATTCTTTATGATTATAAATGTCTGGGAGTCAAGGTGGGTCCATTTATTTCCACAGCTGGCTGCTTAGGAAGTGCCTTGTTCATACTTTGAATAACTTGTGTTTTCCCATCTTTCTGATGGTCTTTTGCAGATATACCTACACTTACACCACACTTCTATCATCTGTGTTCCTTTAGCCCAGGTAGAACCGCTGATGTGGTCTCTAGACCTTTATTGGCAAATTTCTTGGCTGCTGGCTCAGTCAAATAAAAAAGAAGAAAAGCTGCTGGCTTCAAGATGGGTCAGGTGAGCAGGGCTGTTGTCCCTGGTTTATAGCCAGTCAAACCTCTAACCCTGAGCCTCCAGCTGGGGAAGATGTGAGGAAGGAACATGAGAGGGTAAGCCAGACCAGTTTTTCTCTTATTTCACTTTGGCACTTTCCCTTATTCCCCTATATCTTGCTAGCAAAGGCACCTGCTGCTTGTCTGACAGCTGGCTAAGGCTCAAGCTGGAAAAGACCTCATGAGATATTCAAAATTTCTGCAATTTGAGCTCCCGTGTACCTTCCCTACTTACCACAGGGGAGACAAATCCTCTTACCCAACTGTCAAATAAGCCCAGCGGCAAAGCTGGAAATGAGGAAACGAACTCTGTGTGACCGCCTGGTCACCATGGGAGCTCCGGGAGTGCGCTTGGCCCTCTGCTTTAGAGGTGTTATCTGGAACTTCATGGGGACCTTCATGGTCACCCTGGGCACTCTGGCACTGAAAAGGTCCATTCTGCTTAGCAAACTCATCTGAGGTGGCAAAAAGCAATTTGAGCGACTGATGCAGTTTGAAGTTACAGATGAAAAGGGGAACTTTTCATCAGATAATTAAATTTTTCCAGTCATTCTGCTTCCCCCTGGCTTGCTCTCCAAACAATCCTCTGGTGGCCTGGGGTCATAGGTTAACCTCTCTGTCTATTGAAGAGGGGGTGGAGGAGAAGAAAAGACTCAAAAAATTTGGTCGTTTTTTTCCCCATGAAATTGAAAGACATTAAGTTTTCTGGAACATCATGTCAATTTGGTCTTGCTGTGGAATAAGACCAGTGCTATACATAAATAAAGATATTAGGATAAAAAATGAATGCAAACTAATGTCTTATTGAAGTGCAATCTGGAATGGCTGCACAAGAAACGCAAAGCATCCAGTCTGTGTTCAACAGAAGCGACAAGAAGCCATAAAAAAATAAGACTTTTTTGCCCTTTTTCTGAAGCTACTCAAAGAGCTACAAAATTAAAAATAACAGATGATTCTTACGAATTTTCCTTCCTGGGAATTTATAAATACCTTAGGTATTTTTGTTTTGGACTGTGTTTGACATTCACACAGCCCTGTGCAGAAGGTATATATAAGATAAGTAGCTCTAAAATGCCTCTTTGAAACATTTTGTAGGCTTTTGAGCAGGCTCTGCACTGAAGCATAATTGATATTATGGCTTCTATCCTACCTCTCTTAAAATTTAAAAGTGAAACATAAGAAACCGATTTCTCCAGTGCACTCCCCCAGGTCACAGTCTGAATATGGCTGTTTGTTAGCAGTGTGGGCTTTTAAAAAAGGTACCTTCTCAGGAGGTGAGAAAAGGTGCTCCATGAACTTCTCAGCCCCTCTGGTGTGGCTGCACCTGAGCCAGCTGCCCCCCAGGTCATGCCGAGGCGGGTGCAGGGCTGACTCATAATGTTTGTCTCCAGGAAAAAGCAGATTTCTCAAACAAGAAGGGTATCATTGAGACCTTTCAAAGCTCTGGGTTGCTCACCTTGAATGAGGTAACTCTCTGCAAAGCAACCAGGCACCTGTTAGGAAAACTTACTCAATAAAGCAGTTTTTCAGAATTTGCTAAGACTGGGAATTTAGCTGCTATTTAGTCGGCACCCATCAGGATAGCTACTAATTGAAGCCAGAGGGACCAATCATGGACTAAGATACTGGGCAATGTGAGTAATGATAATACTATTTGGCCTTTAATTAGTCATTTAGAGTTCATTTCAGAACTGGAGAGCTTAGGTTGGATTCACTGCTCCTGCATATGGGTTCCTTGTGGATTAATTTGTGGCTCCCACAGAAGGTATGAAGGGGGCAGGTGGCTGCAGAGCTGATGATATCTGCAGGTGTTTGCACCACTTTCCTACCCCTCCCATTCATCACTTGAGAAATTGGGATTTTTCTCCTCTTTTGTCACAAAGCATCTGTGGTCTCTCAGGCATCTCAAATCTTGCAGATTTCTCTAGGTGCCAGCTAAATTACAGCAGCTTTGCTGCAGGATAACAAGCCTGACTACCTCCCAGTTGGTTTCTTTGCTGGTTGTCCAGCTGTTAACCTGACCAGGAAAGTGCTGTGGATGGATGTCTGTCACAACACAGTGTTTGTTTTTCCTTACCTTGCTGTAAGTATATTTGATTAGGGTTGAACAGCTGAAGTCTGTGAGAATTAAATTTCTTGATTATTGTCCATTAACATCTGTGCAGGGAAACTGGTTTTAATAAGAATTGCAGAATATTCTAAGTTGGAAGTGATCCACAAGGATCATCAAGTCCAACTCTGTGAAAAGGGCTGGACGGGAATTTTTTTTTTTTTCTCTTTACTGCTGGGTTTCTTTTAGGAATATATTTTCCTGGAAACATTTTTTTTTAGTTCTCCTGTCATTTCCTGTGTATTTTAACAGGAAGAATGACTACTGTGGTGGTTGCTGCTGAAAAATTTTGGATGGGCAGATAGGATGAGTGCTAAATTTTGATGCACCCTTAGCATATGTCCCTTGAGGTCTGTTTTTTTTTTTTTCCTGTGTTCTGGCTATCGTAATCTGATGTGGATTGCTGCTATGGCGTTGCCTCTGATTGTTAGATTTGACATTGCTGTGAATTTAGAGAGGTGCTTTCATGTTAATCAGCGTTTCTGTTTCTCTATTAAGCTCACATGTGCCCCCCTGCTGTGTAAAAACTCCCCATGAACTTATACTAGTCTCTTCTTGGCCTTGTCTCCTTGTTTCTGTTTGTGCTTAGCTTGAGCAATTATACATATTGCAGTGAGTAAAATATCATTTGCTGAATCCTGCCAAGAGAAAAAGTCTATTGTTCATAGTGGCTTTTTTTTTTTTTTTTGATAAGCTGGCTTCTGTAGTACCAGCCTTTGTCGGCTTGGTGAAATGAATCTTTCACTGATAAATGGTTTTCACCAATACATCTAGCTATAGCAGTATTGACAGACAATCTCAAAGTGACAAGGGTACACATGTTTTAGCAGCCGTCCCTTTAGATATTGTGACCAGGGCTGAGGAAACCATTTTGGTACTTTTGGTCTTCTGTATTGCTACTAATGAATCATCAGTGGGATAAGGTCTTGACTGAGTTTTAAGCGGACACAGCTGCAGAGGAGAGCTGCTGTTACACCTACAGTGAAATCTAGAGCTCAGTATCCTGTGAAAGGCAGTGAACTGTTTTTGTGTAGGGGAGTGGCAACTTGGGTCTATGCTGAGCTGAAGCACAACAGCAGCAATCAACTTGAACATGATTGCTACAAGATCTGCTTCTTCCCAGCAAAGATGATCCTTAACAGAGCCTGCAGTATGGACTACCAGGCCTAAGGCTGGGAGGGAAGTTGCTGAGGGGAGATGGGCACAGCAAAAGGCATTTTTGCCATATGTGAAAAAAAAGCACTAGAGATTTAGATCTTGTCTAGAGCCTTACCCTGTAAAAATAAGTCACAGCAACACAGGGGTAGATCCTCACCCAGATCCAGTTTATGAAACTTGAAGGTATGGCTTCTCTCAGTCCCCAGCTCCTGCAGTCTAAAGCTGCTGAAAGGTTTTGTAAGGATGTGTAGCTAGTGTTCTTCCTATTAAAATGGGCAGGAAAATGAACCACAAGCAGTCATATACTTGATCAGTTAGCAGATTAAAGCTGTAAAAAGAATTATGCCTTCCTGTCCTCAGCAGTTTCCTGGTTGCTGTATTTATTGAGCCTGTTTCTCTTGGCTGAAACATAGATCTGAGTATACAAGTTTTCATGCTGCTGATTAACAGGGGTAAAGCAGAGAGTTTAAAAATTGCACTTTTTGTAGAGCGAATATTTTCAGCCCTCCATTCTTTCACTTTTCTGCTTTTTCACACTGTTCTCTGCGCTGTGAAAGCTTTTAATTTCTCTGTGTTTGACTGTCACCCCTGAGGACGTGACTCATCAGTGAAGGGATGGACACCAAACTTTTGTTCTGCAGTTTCTTTGTAGGGGCACATCTGTCCTGAGGCAGTTGTGCTTTTTAAGTAGCAGGGGATTTTAGTGAGTAGAAGAAAGGTGTTTTTGACTAGGAATGATAAAGGTTATCTAGTCAAGGCTTCTAAGAAAAATGTTCCCCTAAATTCCTTCCATTGTATGTTAATAGGGTTTTGTGTCAGAGTATGGTCTATGGAGGCTGCAAAAAAAGATGAGGACATCCTAGAGGGCCTTCTTTCCCTATATAGTTCTGAGCTTGGAAGGGCCAATTCTCTGCTTTTGAGCACAATTCCAGAAAGATTGAGATAATCTTACTGATAGTACAGAAAAAAACAGTGCGGTATACCTGGGCTCTGACACAGGGTGCCACAGAGGGCTCCCAGCAGCATTATTCTCTGCACAGTCATTTATTCTTTCCTTTGTCCCTCAGGTTGTTCCCACTATCACGGTGTTGGGATGCCCCCGGGGGGTTCTGCAACTTCGGTGAGCCTTGTGCTGACTAAATTAACAGTACTTATCAGCTAGCTCACCTGGGGCACAGGTGGTAGCGATTTACTGGACACCACTTGGAACCAAGCCACAAAATTTTGCTCCTGGACAGATCCAAATCCCTTCAGAGTGCTCGGTCTTTGCCTGTGAAAAGGCCATAGCTAGCTGGAAATACTGATGTATTTACTTTTAAAAATTTTAGTGTGGTCACCCCTGGCTTTATAATCTTTGTTCAACCCCAAGGAAAGCACAAAGACCTTTTTCCACATAGATCAGTTCTACTAATTGGCAAGGAGGACTCTCTCACATGAGGAATAGTTGTTCTGGTCCTAAAGGATTTGCATGTGGCCTGATGGGTGCAGTTTGAAGTGAGCAAAAACCAGAAATATGGGACTGGAGAACAGTCATGAGATGGCTGCAAAATGTAGTGACTTTTTCTGATTTTCAGACCTAGGAAGCAGCTTAGCAATAATGAATCTAGAAGGATGTTGCTCATGTAAAAATGAGATCAGTATGACTGATCCTGTGTAATTGATATAGCAAAGCTGTAGTATTGAGTCTTAGTCGTAATGGTTTTTTTGAGTGATGGTGTGTGGAGCAGTGAAGCATTTTGAAATATCCCTCACCTTCAGACTGTTTTGCTGACTGGCATGTATGGAGATGATGGGTAAGAGTCCTGTGGAAGGGAAAGCTGCTCAAAGCCCCTTTTGATCCTGAAAATGTGGTAAGTAATATTCTTTTTAAACAAATGAGGCCCAGAATTGTTTATTCTCTGACTGTCTGCTGGTTTAGGACACCTGGGAAGGAATTTTATGTTGTGAATTCATTCAACAAACACATATGATGTTTCTCAAACTCTCTCACTACCATTGAGGGAACTGCTGTGATTTTGCTTTTTCTATTAAATGTGACTACAGATGTGTAGGAATCTAACTTTGTAAGCCCTTGAATTTGAAGCAAATGAATGTGTTTCATCCAGTTTCTTATGGCTTTAATCTCAATAGGTTTTGATAATGTACAAACAGGGAAAGGACAGCTTGTTGTGATGGACAGTTTAATCTTTCCTGCTGGTAAGATACACCGGCCAATCTAGAGAACTGATAAGTATAAATTGCCTTTTTAATATTGATAAACAGTAGCACTGGGGGAGGGGAACTTTAGAAAATGTTACATCTTAATTGATACTACATCTTCATCGTAGTTCTCTGCTGAGATCCATGAATCTGGTTAATCCTTGAAGTTTGCTGTTTACTAAGTCTTTCCACCCCACAATAATTGTTTCCTTGACCCTTAGTGGATTAGTGACATCTTCTGTGGTGCAGCAGTAATTGTGCAACAGCTTCATGATGGGACTTTTTTGTCCATGCTTATTACATGACCAAAGCAATCAGCAGGCTAAGTATCTGCCTGCCCCTTCTGT
This sequence comes from Eulacestoma nigropectus, assembly GCA_013397775.1. Lineage (NCBI taxonomy): Eukaryota > Metazoa > Chordata > Aves > Passeriformes > Eulacestoma > Eulacestoma nigropectus. Next base: position 242,316 of record VZTE01004148.1, read on the forward strand.
GACTTTAGGCAAACCCATAACCTAAATGATGTCTTACTACAAAGAAGGGGAGGTTAGATAATTCCCCTAGTCCCTTTCAAGGAAGTAAGCTCTGTTTCTTCTTGCTTCAGCCTCTTTGACTGAATAGAAAAGGAATAATTGGGGAACAGATTGAAAATATGCAACTTGGCTTAATCACAAAACTGTAGTACTGGCAGTGACACTTGAAGTGTTTCTTTCACCCAGCCCTGGGAAGATACAGGTCCTTGTCAAGAACTTCTTGCTGCATCTTGCCTCTCTAGGAGGCAGGGCAGGCTTTTATCAGATTTTCAAGCTGGTCTGACATAGGAGAAATAAAAATCCTACAGCCAGCCAGTTGATGACCAAGCAGCCTACAGTAGCCACAGCTTGGGATTACAAGAATGGATATTGTCTGAGAAGATCTAACATGAGAACAGAGAATGAAATTGAGTCTAGACTGGACATCAGGTTAATATTTCCCAGAAGAGAGGTCTAACAGATTGCAGAATACCGCTGGGTAAACAGTAGCAGAAATGCTGTTACATATGGTCTCCGTGTGAGCGTTCAAAACCAGAACCCAGCATATGGCCCTGTGCCATTAGGGCCATAGAGCTTAGGGAAAATGATCTCATTCAGAGGAAGGGGACTGCTAATGCTGTGGTGTTGCATGGAAGGGGTGATGTTGGCATCTGAATTGCTTTCTGTAACGCCTGCCTGGGTCACTGGTGGCTCCCCAATTAGTTTGCTGCTGTGACATGGGAAAGGATGACTGGACTCTGGATTTTAAGAGCGGCCTGTATATGCCTTCTGTAATTGTTTTGTATGTCTGCAAGGGCAGGCATGGAGGAATTCCTTTCAAAAGGCAAAAAGGAGGTTGTTTGACGTTTCTCAATAAGCTTGACAGGTGGAATAAACTTAAATATCCCCTTCAATTTTGTTAAGGGAAATTCCGTTTGCATGTTACACCATTATTAGCAGAGACAAAGGGACAAACATTGGTATCTTGTTAATTATAGGCATGTTAATGATATATATTTCTGCAGTCAAATAGCATTGCAAGTCTATTTCCTGTCTTAATTTTGTGCTGTGCTGTTTGAAATGTTAATGAAGCCAGAATTCTCAAAGGTCATCCTCTGAATGCATTTGCTTTTTTTTCCTGTTTTGTTTCAGAACAATTTAAATGAGGTTTTGTACCTAATGTCGTTAACAATGTTAACTTTCCTGTTTAATTAATGAAGGTGTGGGAACATCTCTGCCCTGGTCAGTGAGTTAAATGAGAAAAGCTCTGTATTCTTCTTTAAACCATCCCTTGGCATTTTCCTTCCATGACATGTACCCTGTCTCTCCACTTTCCCCCAGCAGCCCCTACTACTTCCTTTTCACAGGTTGTGTGAAAGAATGGTTAAAAAACCAAAAAAACCCCACAATCCAAAAACCAATGGAAAAGTGCAAATTTAGCGGCACTGAGCATTGTGTTTTCCAAGGAGCCATTTATCATCCTTGGAAAGTTTTGATTCTTCACATATAATAAAAGAAAGGACTGGTAATTGCTGTTTTCAGTTAATTGACAGAATTGTGTCATGAAAGAGGAAGAATTTCTGAATTACCTTTGCTGATGACACTTGAAGGTTGTTTTAAACTTTCAATTGCTACCAAATTGAGAGACTGTCCCTTGTCTGTGCTCATCATTAATCCAGTGGGTGAGTTTCATTTGTTTTTAATACTATTAGATGACAGGCAAATGTTAAGTGTAAAGGATGTTTCTATCAACTTGGTTTAATATGGTGAAGTAGATCCTGATTCAGCTTCTGCTTTGCAATCTTTCTGTGGGTTTCACTGAAAAGTAGATAGAGGCTCTTATGTATTTGCTGGTGGAAGCATACTCCAACCTCTCGGGAACAAAAATGCCAATTAGGTAGAACACGTGGGAAAAGGGATCCTACACCCTCTCTGCACCAGGCAGAAGGTGGGACACAAGTGATCAGATACAAGTCTCTGCTTGGGGCAGTGGAAGAAGTTCCTCTTTGTCTCTCTTGCCTTCCCAGCTGCCCTTATACAAAAGATAACAGGCTCTGGAAGTAGAAGGACGGGGACATGAAGAGGTGGATGATGCTGGTGAAGGGTCTGGAGAACAAGTCTGATGAGGAGTGGCTGAGGGAGCTGGGGTTGTTTAGCCTGGAGAAAAGGAGGCTCACAGGAGACCACATTACTCTCTACAACTGCCTGGAAGGAGGTCGTAGACAGGTGGGGGTTGGCTTCTCCCAAGTAACAGCAATAGGACAAGGGGAAATGGCCTCAAACTGTACCAGAGGCAATTTAGATTACGTAATAGGAAAAATTTCTTCACAGAAAGGATTATCAAACACTGGAACAGGCTGCCCAGGGAAGTGGTTGAGTCACCATCCCTGGAGGTATTTAAAAGATGTGTAGCTGTGGTGCTTAAGGACACAGTTAGTGGAGTACTTGGCAGTACTGGATTAACATATGAACTTGATCTTAAATGTCTTTTCCAACATACTCAATTCTATGATTCTGTGCTAGAGGAGTTGGTGAGATCAGGTCAGCCTATCCCTCACTTCATGACCATGTCCCAAAGAAAAAATGTTGTTGTAGGTGGCTCCTTTCTGAAAGGAAGACAAGATCCAGTCTGCCAGCTAGAGTCACCTATCAGGGGAGTATTCTTTGGGATTCTAGGTAGACATTGCCAGGAAACGTCCTAGTCTGGTATGTCCCTCAGATTATTATCTATTACTGCTTTTTCATGTGCATACCAATGAAGTTACACTGAGAAATCCAAGAGAGTTCAAAAGAGATTTCAGGGCCTTGTGGAGATTGGCATAATGAAGCACAGCTGGTATTTTCCATTATCTCTCCCAGTTGTACGGAATGACATCATGTAGATCCAGCTTACCCATACCTGCCTCTGAGGCTGGTGTTGCTGACAGAATTTGAAGGTTTTTGATCATAGGAAACATCAGACTTGGATGCTGTTGTGGGAGTCTATAGGTTACTCAGCCAGGATGATGACACCAGTGTATTGTTCTATAAGGAATTAAGGGATATCTGTCGATCAGGTGCCCTTATCCTTATGGGAGAATTCAGTTTCTCAGATTTTAACTGAGACTGTGATAAAACAAATGTGAACAAGTCCAGAAAATTCCCAAAGCATGTTGAGGATAAGTTTTTGATATGATTTCTAAGGGAGTAGACTAGAAAAGGTAGCATCCTAAACCTATCATTTGTCAATGGAGATGGTCTCATGGGTGAAATGATAATTGGTGACTGTCTTGGCCACAGTCATCATGAAATGCTTGATTTTAAAAGCTTTGGTATGAGAAAAACTGTTGGCAGAGCTGCTACCCTGGGTTTTGGAAGAACAGACTTCAGGCTGCCTGAAAAACTAGTTAGTAAGGTCCCCTAAGAACCTGGTTTTGAGGGTAGTGGGCTGCAGATTGCATTTTAAGACCCATCTTTAAGAGTGCTGAGCAGGCCATTCCAATTTGTCATGTGTCAAGGAAGCAGGGCAGAAGCCTGGCTTGGCTAAACAGGGATCTCCTGGAGCTTTGGTGGAAAATGAAAGTGTGTGTTCTTGGAAGCAAGTTCAGGTTATGCTGGAGGACTGCAGAGATGCTGTTTACTAGACCAGGGAGAAAATTTGTATGGCCAAAGCTCAACTGGACCTGAAGCTTGCCAGTAGTGTGGTGGATAACAAGAAACTTTTCAAAGTATGTTAACAATAAAAGGACCTCTAAAGTAAATGTTGGCCTGTTACTTGATGGAGTTGGTCACCTCACAAATACGGATGAAGATAAAGCAAGAGATGTTTAATGTTTTCTTTGCCTTGGTCCTTAACACCAGTGATGGGCACTGGCACACCTCGAGGCCTGGGTAAGAGGATTCCAACTGGGGGAACGATAAACTCCCAGCTGACTTCAAACTGGTATAGGATTTACTACTGTAACTGAATGCCCACAAATCTATGGAACCAGATGGGATTCATCCCAGATTACTGGAAGAGTTGGTCAATGTTACAGAGAGATCCCTCTGATATTTAGCAACAGTTTTAGCAATCTGGAGAGGTCTTAGTTGACTGCAAACTAGAAAATGTTGTTCCAGTTTTCAAGAAGGGTGAGAAAAAAGACCCTGATAATGACAGGCCTGTCAACCTCCCTTTGGTGCCTGAGAAAATTAGGAACAAGTTTATTCTGGGAGTTACTGAAAACACCACTTGAAAGACAATGCAGTCATCAGTCAAACCCAACATGTTCACGGTGGAATGCTATGCCTCGCTAATTTAATATCGTTTTATATGTCAAGGTTATCCTTCTAGTGGACAAAGGGAGGGCAGTGGATGTGATTTTTTTTAAAATTTTCTATTTTTAGTGGGGTTTTTGATTATGTCTCTCAAAATATCTTGCTGAACAAAATATCCAGCATACGACTAGATAGGTATGCAATGTGCTGGGTGAACAACTGGCTGAAGAGCTGGGCTCAAGGAGTTTTAGTAAATTGGATAACATCCAGCTGGCAGCCAGCCACTAATGGTGTTCCCCAGGGCTTCATTTTAGGGCTATTTTTCTCATGGTTTTGTGCACTGTAAGTTTGCTGATAATACTAAATTAGGAGAAGCTGTTGATTCCCTCTAGGGTAGAGATTCCTTACAGACAGATCTTGATAGATTAGAGAGCTGGACAATCACCAAGTATAAAAAATTTAACAAGAACAAATGGCTGTTTCTGCACCTGGGAGAGAACGATTCTAGATGTGTGTTTAGATGGGGAAAGAAGAGGCTGGAATAAAGCCCTTCAGACAGGGAACTTGAGGATTTGGTTGATGACAAGCTCCATATGAATCAATAATGTGTCTTGGTGGCCCAAAGGACCGCTTGAACTCTATTCTGGGATGCACTAAGCAAAATGCAGCTAACGGATCAAAATAAGTGATATATCTCAATGTTAGTGTGGCCTCACCTCAAAGTACTATGTGCAGCTCTAGGCTCCTTAGTGTAAGGAGTATAAAATACCAGAATATGTCCAAAGACGAACAACAAAGATGGGGAAAGGGCTAGAGGGCCTGACTTAGGTTCTGAGGATCTGTTTAGCTTAGGAAAGAGGAGGCTGAGAGATTACCCCTTTGCTGCCCCGAATTTGCCCATGATGGGGAGCAGAGAGGGAGGGAGGTGCTGATCTCTTCTTTCTGGTGTCCAGTAATAGCAAATGGCTTAAAGCTGTGTCAGGGGAAGTCCAGGTTGGACATGAGGGTAAAGTTCCTCACTAAGAGGGTGATCAAGTACTGAAACAAGCTCCCTAGGGAAGTGATCATGGCCCCAAGCCTGTTGATGTTCAAGAAGCGTTGGGAGAATGCTCTTGGATTTACAGTTTAACTTATATGTTGCCCTGCATGGAGTTGTACTCAATGATGCCCATGGCTTCTTTCTGTCATTCGGAACCGTAGCCTAACTCCAAGTTTCCAAGTCTCTGATATGGTGGAGTGAAGAAGAAAATGGCTGAAATGGTAATATGCAGATTTTGGTCTTTACTGGGTTAGTCAAAACTGGAGTGAAGGGAAAGAGCACAGGGTTTTAATGAGGTATTTTATCGTTATGCTTGAGTGTACCCATAAATATATGCAGGTGAGGTAAGCCTGAGACCTTTTGAAGTAAGCTCATTATTTTTCTTGTAATTTAGATATTGTGATCAAACTGCATGTTGGGGGCAAGTGTGCAGGTGGAATTTTACCTGCTTCTAATATGAGCATCCCAAAGTTTACTTACTTCTTGTTTCTTGCATGAAGGTGACTTTGGTCCACTTCTTACATTTCTCATTTCACTACTGAGATTGTCAATGTTTTTTACCTTCACTGCCTAGAGCTGGAGAGTTCCTCAAATATTATTTTTGTCGCACGTGTTTCCACCCACATCTCTGAATTTGCATATTAGAGCACTTCAAGGGCAGCATTCCAGGCTGCAGACCCAGCTGTCATTCAGGTGCAGAGGACACTTAATCAAACCTCTGAGTGGGGTTCAGCATATGCATGACATGCAACCATTGCACAGCCACTGCTTCTTTGCCCCTGTGTGGAAAAGGGGAAATATTTACCCAGTGGCTGACAGGTCTGGATACAGAGAGGAGATCTGTATGGGAAGAAGTCTATGTTATTTGTAGCTCAAGAACACACAATAGCTTAAAACCAGGGTTGTGGTCATGCAACCCGCTAATTTAATGCAACTGCAGAGGTTGGGGACCTCTTAAAATAATAGTGCAAATGAAAGCTGGGTTTTGCTAATGCCAGCTACAGGCAAGGTCATTTTCCGAGGATGGCATTACTGGAAAAATTAAACAAGAGTGCCGTTGGACTTGGCAAAGCTCAGGGGACAGGTTTGTGGGAATACTTGCCCATGGAGTGCAGCAATAGAGCTGCCCTAGATCCTTTTCCTGATGCTGCAGGGGAGAAAGGCTCTTTTTCTCCATTCTTCTTGCTGAGGTTTTCAAGCAGCAATTGATGCAAAGGCTGATCTCAGCTTAATTTGCAACTGAAAACAGACGAAAAACCTACAGGCAGAGATTGTCCTCTACTAAATGTTAAATGAAAATGACAGTTTGGAAGAATGTATACTGTTGTATGTCTTAGACAAAAGTTTCTTATGCTTCTGCTCACAAAGTGTAGAGCAGTATTCTCCCCTTTCCCTCACCAACCCCCCCACCAAAAAAAAGAAAAAATAAAAAATAGCCTCCACCCCCCCCCCCAACCCCCCCCCCAAACTAAGAGGCA
>VZTE01004148.1:250583-319590 GCA_013397775.1 Eulacestoma nigropectus
ATTTGTGTCCCGCGCTCCCCCCCCCCCCCCAAATACCCCAAACCCTGGGGGTAATGCAATTTGTATGTTTTTCTCCTGGCTGGATAATAATTTTGCAAAGCCTGTCCATATAGGCTGTGCTTTAAATAGAGAGTTGATAAGAATTTCACTGAGCTGAGGAAGGGGTATGATCATGTTGGAAGTACCTTAGTATTCATACATGGACTTTTACATATGTGTATCTTCTTAGTTCTGGGAAGAAAACAAGACAACACACCGACACATTTGTATCAATTTTGATATTTTGTTGTGTGCACTCATTACTTAAAACCCTCCTTGTCATTCTTAATACGTACTGTGGGGGATAAAATAAACTACCTTGTGAATTTCCCTCTGCTATAATTTTGCTTTCTAAGCTCCATAAAATGACACGAGCACTTCACCTGTAATTAGTATGTGAGTTATTTGTGGTATTGTAAAGTATTAACCGACTCGTAACTGTTGTCTCTTGGCGCTACTGTTGTATCTCTCACAAATGGGGTTGTGGTCTAGGATATCATCAATCTTTTCTTTGTGGTTCAGAAAAGGAATCCATTCTCTTTTATCAAAGACCCATTGGTCTTTGTGATCTATAAATCATTCTTTCCAAAAAATCCCTCTGAAATACCAATTTGAGGTAGTCTCACAGAACACCACTTTATAGATTTTTCTCAGGATGGAAGATAATCCTTGTGCCTATCAAAAAGGAAGATCTGTACTATCTTTCATTGAATTTTGCCACTTTAGTAGAAGCTCTCTAAAGGCCCAATATTACCATCTCTAATCTTGTGTCCCTGCACAAAGTTAGAGCTTTTTTGTCAAAACAGCATTTCTATAATGTCCAAGTATGAGATGACTGTATTATAAGCAGGATCATATAAGACAGCATTTCTTACAGCATTGAAAATCCTTACCCCTGTTAATGAGAAACATTGGCATCTTGCGTGTGTGGGTTTGTTAGTTTGCTTGGGGGGGGGTGTGTGTGTGTGTTTGGTTTTTTTTTTTTTTTTTTGTTGTTTTCATCTCTATAAAACTGCTTTAGAGACCCTTCTGAATTAGTCCTTTTATCAGTGACCTCCCATGCAACTAATTTTGAATATATCTTACATTCTGTGCAAAAATACTTGATATTACCTGAGCTTGTTCCGGTTGTACCTGCCCATATAAAGACTATAAACCAGTTCTTGACAACTATGTGGTCCTTGGTGAAACAGCTGAAGAGGAAGTGGCCAGGTGTCAGTGTCATTGTTCCACCACACTCCTGCAGATGGAGTGGTTGTTGTGCTGGGTCTCCTGGTTTGTTCTTTGTTTTTATTCTAAAAGCTTTCATGTTTTCAAGAGTTTTGTTACCCTGTGCAGAAAAGGAACTTTTCTTCATCTAATTTTAAAATTTCATCCATAACATTAAGGAAAATGCCACACAGTGCAAAAATAACTGAAAAAATTGCCAGGGGAGACAGCAAAGCCACCATAGGGTGGCTGTCATTTGGTGGGATAAGAAATGAGCAGCACTTAAATGTGCTGAGTTTATCATTTCTTGGAGGCCTTCAAGAACCTGCTGTACAAACGAAATAATAATAAACAATGTAGCTCTTCTACATAAATAATCCTTTCTATTTCTAATCTACTGGTTTAATTCCTGCGGTGGCATATTATTCACAGTATTTATTTCAAGGTATTGTTATTGAGCTTTATTGTGCAAAGAAAATGAATTTATCTGCATGAAACTACAATGTTGGAGAGGTATTATGTGGCTGTATTTACAGTTTTCTTCTGTTTAGTGATTATGCTGTACCTTTATTTTTTCCCCCTCCCTCAGTTTATCTTTTGGCTGGCTCAGAGCAGCAGGATATTTGGTGTGGGCTGTGAAACAGGTTTAAGAAGTCAGAGGTACTTTTAATCCAGTCCTAACTTCTTCAGTCCTTCTTTCAGCCTGTGAAAATAATCTTATATTTATTTTTTTTTTAATAGCTTTCTCACAGGGACATCATCAATCTGTACTTTAAGCATTTCCAAAGAAGTGAGGACAGTCATTAGAAGAGGGGAGAAGGGTGGTGGAAACCTACTGAAATTGCATCCTTAGTAAAGTTAACAGCATAGCCTTAAAGGGTGAGAAAGGGACCAAGATTTGAATTTAGCTGGAGGCAACCCAGGAGGGGTGGGGTGTTATGGCAAACATTTTCCTCAGCCTCTATTTCCTGCTGAGAGAAAAATGTGAGGATTGAAGGCTTTTTCAAAGAGCAGGGCCTTCACCACAGAGTTGTCTCATCTAAAATTGTACAACAAAGAGCGAGAAACCCCTTAGATCTGACTCTAGGATGAGAGAATAAAAGAGAAAAATCACACTTCTATTTCTGTTCACTTGTCCTTCACAACATTAGAAATGGGACGGTTGTTTTTAAGATTTCAGTAAGTCAGTTATTTCTTTGCTTTTTACTTGGCTTGTATTATGGGTGGTGTCAAGGTAACCAACAACTACCAAAGCTTGGTGCTGTTCCCATCAGGTTTCTCATCCTTAAAAAAGGGAACTGAACTGCTTTTGTGAGACCCAGCATCCCGAGCTGATCCTTCAGAAGATCCAGAGCAACCAGCCGCAAGGCCTAGCTCAGCAGCTGGTTCCTGGGGCTTGAGGGGAAGACGAGCTTTGTGGTGCTTGGCATTAGGAAAAGAAAAAAAATTATATCTCTTTGGCCTGCAGCAGGATATTGGGGAAGGGATTTGAACTCAGGAGAGTTCTTAAAATTTGCCTTTAAAGCAGCCCTTTGCTTTTCCTTATGGAGCTAAGGTGCCAGTTAATTCCTTTCCTCCAGTTAAGTCAGCCCTGCAGAATTGCTGTGGAAATCTACTGGCTTCAGCTTCCTGTTTGTCTGCCATAAACAATGAAATCCATATCCTCCTTGCCAGTTGTTCAGCAGAACCAACCTGCTTGTTCCTGGGCGGCTGGGTGAATTGGATTTTGGAAGGATGCTTTGTGTCTTTGAAGTCTTTTCTGGCTAAATACCATTAATCTTCAGAGTGATTCAGTTCTTAAGGTAATTTGTGGCTTTCTTCTTTTCCTTAAATCCTTTAAAGGCATGACATGGAAAAACTTCTTTGCTCCAAGATAATCCAGTATAATTAGTACAGTGTCACTCAACTTAGTAAAGTCCTTTATACATGTTTTTTTCTGTCTTGTTAAAATTTAAATCCATGGTAGATGAGAAAAGGTGTGATTTATTGTTCATTTATTCTCTCTTTCCCCATACACGGTATTTCTAAAACTATTTAGCACTTTTTTGGTTTTGTGACTTCTAGGATGTGATATTGACCACCGTTACTTGTATGAGGGGATGTTACTAGCGTCTAGTGCTGGTGTTTCCCCATCCCTACAGTGTAGGAGACAGATTGGAGTGAGGGATATTAATATGGTGAGGTGATGGACCATGGGACATAGTAGGGGGGAGACCGAAGGACATGGGTTGGTTTAGCCATGAAATGGCCAAGGTGCGGGTCTACTTGCAGCCTTTCCATCTCCTAATGGGGGGGCTGTAGGCAAAACGAAGTTTTCTCAGTTGCACAGTTAAAGAATAAGAGGCAGTGGGCAGAAATATCTGCCTTGGAAGTTCTTGTGGGATTAAGGGCAAATTCTTCACAACAAAGGGTGCCCAAGCACAGGAACAGGGCCCAGGGAGGCTGTGGACTCTCTAACCTCCAAGACTTTCAAATTTTGATGGGTAGAGGCTGTGAGAAACCTGATCTAATTTTGAGCAGGGGATGGGCCTAGATGACCTGCCGATGTCTCTTCCAACCTGTTTTTCTATGATTATTAAAATAATGATTTTTTTTTTTCTTTTAAAAAGGCTAGCTGCAGTGTTATTTTCAGCTAATATGTTGTCTTTGCAGGTATACCTGCTGTGAATCCTTCTGGCCCTCCACCAGGAGCTGAATGTGGCTTGTTGATCTCTGAACTCCAACTTGAGCTGTGTTTTTCCAGGCTCTGTGAAACAGGTTGCTCTCATTTCCAGCACCTGAGACGATAAACAAACTGGCTTTTCTCTGCTTCATTGCTTCATCTTCTGTGGAAACTTTTGTTGCCCAGATACAGCTTCTGTCTTCCTTCTGCAAATACCTTAGTTTGGTGGAAAGCTGACTGGGTGCTGTCATTGGGCACTGTTCCCTTTTGCTTTCTCATCACTTCAAATTTTATTCATTTGAGTTAATACTATTTAAAACACAATTAATTAGAATTTGTGTTACTAAATTTGCCGTTCTCTCATGCCTTGTGTGACCATGCTGTTTAGCAGATTTTAATAGCTGTTTTTTCCATTTTTTATATAGAAGGTATAAAAGTATTTAAGCCAGCCCTGAGTTAGCTGCATATCTGTTTTCCGAGTATTTTATATGGTTTGGTTTCCTTATTCTTTGGACTTGTCTGTTATTGTTGAATGACTTCTTTGTTTTTATGTATCAGGCTTTATTCCTCTATGCATGCAATGATAAAACCATCTTCTAGTTTTTTCAAGGATTTGACTGACTCTTTCACCACTTGATTCTTGGAAAGGAGACTTTTATTTGTAGACTGCCAGATCTGTAATGATTTCTTGTCTGTGTAGCTCGCATTCTTTGTCAGAAGTTGCAATTTCTTACAAATTGCTGAATAACTGTGCAGTATTTTGCTCACTTCCTGTTTGTGCTGATTTCCTAGATGCTTCCACCGTTCCCCATTTGTCATCACTGTAGTCTGCTTTCTGTTCAAAGTTCAGTTTTGTTACCTCTACAAGCCTTTGGTATTCCATGTGAAGCCTCCCACAAGCCTGGTCTTGCCTGGGGAATATGTTTCCAGGACTTCATGAGCTATCTTTCACCTCCTGGTCTCCTAGGAGGGACTCTTTACCTTCATGGCAGGGGGTGGTGGTGATACAGGGCACCTGCCTAGATTGCTCACTTGCCAAAAGAATTTAATAGAAAGCTGTTCTTTGCAGACATTTCTCCTGCTGTGTTTGAAGGACAGAGGAAGACAACTGAGCTTTCTCAGGAGACAGTGAAGGCAGTTTAACAGCGGGTAGTCATGTAAAAGCCTCTCTCTGGGGACAGGAGGAGAGAGGACTATAAAAATATAGTATGTCTTCATGGTCCAGTCTAAGTTTCATTCGTAGTGGAGTGAGAGAATCAGACTTCATGTTCTGAAAAACCTAATTTTGGTTTGACAAAATGCTGGAAAATATTGGGAAAGGTTAAATAATCATGCTAAATACCAAGTTAAATGTTCCTCCTAAGTGCCTTGAGCTTAGAAATATTTTTGTCATTTTGATTGTCTTAACTCAAAATCCATGTGAATGCTCCTAGGAGTTCAGGAATTGCCATAAACTGTCAGATGCATGGTCCCTCTCACAATCTCTCCAGGAGTACAGGGAAGAATACAAAGTTACCTGTAAGCCAGTTCTGAAGTGCTGCTTGTTCAGTTCACATCATCAGAAGTGATTACATCCTTAACACTTTTAAATGGTTACTGTGTGTGATTACATCACCCTTTCTGTTAATCTCGACCTAAACCCTCCGTGGCAAGGCTTTTCACAACTCAACCATGTGCTCATTAAGGCTTTATTTGTAGATTATAATTGAAGGTTTCAAAAATACGAAGTCTTTTTTTTTTTAAGCACAGTTTGCTACAGCTGTGCAACTGAGGTAATGGAGATCTTTAGAGAAGACCTGTTAGTGAAACAGAGGGTTAAGGAGCAGGATGTCAGGAATCCTTCAAAGGACTACGCATGGGCTGTGGAAGACTGGTATGGCTCTGTGCAAAGAGAACAAGTGTCTGGGAAAATTCACAGCGTAGCATCTCTAGGTACCAGCTCATAACGTGAGCTGTGTCTGTGGTGCTGCTAATCACTTGAGTTTGTGCGCATGTTTTTGCTATGGAGAAAATAATCAGCCATATATAAAACGTATCATAGATGACAATCAATAAAACAGTGTGCAATACATCATGCTGATAACATACATAGGATATAGCCCACAGGTTGGGTTCTTTGGATTCAAAGATCTGGAGTGCTCTGGGTACAGTTTCTAGTTGTTTTCTTACCAATGATGTGATGTGTTTACTATTTGCCAAATATAACAATATAAGTTCAATATTAAAACATGATAAATTAAGGTTGATGGAATCAGATTCTTTGAAGGAGATGGGTTAAGAAATGTCTTCAAGAGCGGAGAAACAATCAATGGGTGATCAGCTGTATTCTGCTAGCAGAATTTTTTTTTGTTAATTTAAAACATATTGCTATCTAATATTTCTCCAGCCACGTTTTCTTAAAGGAAAATGATTTAAGTACCAGCTCTATTTATCCTTTGTGTTTGCTGTGTGTATACTCCTTTGCCCTCTTAATTTTTTGGTAGAAGGAAACGTCTTTCGGCTGACCAGGAACTTTTCTAATATGTCATTTTGCAGGAAAGAAGCTTTCTCCTTTAGATTTTTTCTCCAATGCAGGGTGGGAAGTGCGAACATTTAAGCCAGTAGAACTGCTCTGATGCAAAAATCCTTTATATATATTAGGAATCAAGTTAAAGGAATTTTTTCAGCTGCTTGGACCAAACTGATTCCCTGGTTTTGGACCCATTTGCTGCTTTGCTTTGTGTGTCATAGTTCTGCAATCCAGCTTTGGTATCTGAGAAATTTCTGGAGCTCTTGCAGATTTTGTTTCAAGAAACTCTTCCCCAGTCTGAGTGGGTGTTTCTTATAGACTTCCAATTATATTCACAAATAACTTATCTGCATCTATATGCCTCCACTGGCTCTGTGCCTCAACATACACCATAGTATTACAGATGAATTCATTAAAATGCTTAGGCATTCATTGCTGACATTTGTTCCGTTTAATTGAAATAATTTCTTCACCTTTTAAACTTAGCTTTTATGACACATCAAAACTTTGCAACATTCTCTTTTCAATTATTTATATAGCTTACAAGTTATTTCTTAATTTCTTGTTTAGTTGTCCCAGATTGTGTTTTTATGTGAGTATGTAGTCATATAAGAGTATGCCCTTTATCTTAAGAATGCTGCCTAATGCCTAGATTCCCAGGAAATGCATCTTCTACGGGCTGTAGGACGAATGTACAACTCTGTTAAAATGCACAGACCTTAGTGATGCTATGCTTTGAAACAGAGGTAGTTTTAATCAGTTTGTGTTTCTTTGTGGTGTAACCTGTCCACTGCTGCAAGTAGCCTGACATCTGGAGACACCTAAATGAGGATTTCTTTGTAACTCAGCTACCTTGCAATGACAGAAAGCGCACTACACCTTCTGTCTTCACTTAAGCTTGTTCCAATTTACTGAAAACATGGAGGTTTTCGTGGCTGAACCTAAGCTTGACTGCTTGAACTCACTGATATATAAGCCTACTCTGCCTTGAAACATCCATTCTGCCGGTTTGTAATTGAGCTGAAACAGAGAAGGAAAGCAGGGTAAGGGTTTATTGACAGAACAGCGTGTTCTGTGTTCACAAGCTTCAGCTCAGGCTTATATTATCAACTGAAACATTGCTTGCCCAGCATATATCTGCTCTCTGGCTGTCTTAATCATTTTGCATTCTAACCTCTAACAGTGCCTTCAGTGTGTTAGTACCAGCAGGGTCACTCTGTAAATGAGTCTGAAGAAACATATCTTTTCTTGTTGTGTTTGAAGGGGAAGCATAAAAACCACTGCTGCAGCATAAATAGGTTTTGCCTGAGTGCAGGAAAGCCCAAAGAGTGTTGTGTTTTTACATAGGTGAGTCTTTTCCTAGATTGCTACCTTTGTAAAGATACTGAGGAAGAACAACTTGGTTAAGCTCATCCTTTTTATTCCTTCCTGACTTTTTAAACTTAATTTTAAAAGTCCAGCCAGCCACTTGAGAGGGCAGAAATAGCATTGATGTGATCTGCAAGGCCAAGTCCTCAGATCTCCAAACCTCTCCTTTTGCTCATATTGAAGGAAAATGTCTCTGGAAAAAAAAAGTCTCTGGACACCTAGTTTGAGGCTTGTGTTTTCACATGCAGTGCAGAAGTTCTCTCAGTTTTTGGGACTGTGTTCTTTCTAAACAGGAGCACTAATTTTTTTGTAGTGTTATAATTGATGATCAGTGTTGGCACTAATACCTTTGCTGTGGGCTGCACAGGGAGCTTCAGCAATACCACAGGGTTGTTGTTAAGTGCAGTGAAAAGCAGAAGTGTCTTCTAAAACAAAAAATAACTTGCAGGAGTTCCTGTGGAGATGTCTGCTTTCTTGATCTTCATGTAAGTGCTGAGAATTAGTGCTTATAAAAAGATCTTAGTACTAATCGTCCTGTAGGTTCTTTTGAAATACAAAGTTTAAATTTTTTCCCTATTCCCTGAAAAGTTTTTAGCGTTGCCTCCTACACTTCTTTCAATGAATACAGTCTCAGATTTATTAATGCATAATGTGTCCCACAAATCAGTTTAACTGATTCCCATCCATCAGTCAGCATCACTTTTTTCTATTATTTGGCAGAATGGCTTTTTTTGAAGCTTCTTTTTGTAGACTCTGGATGATATCTTTGTCTAACTTTTCTGGAGAAGGGGCAGAACCTATCAGCTTTATTTTCTAAGGTTGAAGGGTGCATTAGTAAGAGCCACAAAACTACTTTTCATATGAATATTGAGCTCTGTTCTTCGGAAGTGGTCTTTCACTCACCCTTTTTAACCCTTAGCCATGAACTTAGGATCAAAAAAGGACTACCAACACTAGTTAAAGCAATATTTAAGACCAGGCTTATGTAGAAATGTGAGATCTGTAACCAAAGAGTATGCTTTCCAAATAAATCTCAACTGGAAACGTTATGCCTCAAAGGCACAAAGCACAAAAGCCTGGTGTAAAGACTAGATTTATCTTGATGCATTGTCAAGCAATCGTCTTCTGTCCTGCCATTTCATGTCCGTCCTTCCCCTAACAGTACTCCCAGTGCCTATCCTGAGGCACTGATCTCTAATGAATATAGAATAAATTGATTTGCATTTCTGCTCCTTGGCATTATTGAAGTCTGTGTAGAGGGATGCAAAGCTAGTATTATGCCACTTCAGCTGTAAAATACTTACTGTACTAAAGCAATCTGGTGGTCTCTGGTCAGAAAACAGGCAACCACAGGGACACAAAGACAAACCTTTGTTTTGAGGACCTATTACCTTAGCTGGCTAAGATCTGGGAATGATTTAGAGCCTCCCCCAGCAAACATATCCAAGCTTATATCTGGATCTGAAAGAGCTCAGTTGCCATGTGAAAGACTTGTGTCTCCTATGGAGCAAATCAGGAAAGAAGCACTGAAAAAAGTTGATCAGCAGTGACTTATACCTAGTCTAGAAATACTTAAAGCAGAACCCCGGAATTTGCATTCAAGTAAATGTGCAGTTTCATGTACTTAGCTGTATGCTCTGGGCATGAAGAAGTCTAGGAGTAGTTCCCCTAAAGTGACTCCATTTGCATTTGCTGATAGGAAAGCTGTTACCAGACTTCCCTCTCTAGGCACTGGGACAATTGAGGTTGTCCATGTTTTGAATCAAGCAGCTTCCTGCCTTTCAGCAAGTGTTTGCAAAAGCTTAGATTAGTTACATCCTTGTTTCTCCTGGGGGTGAAAACTCTGTGCAAGACCACAAGCAAAGCTCTATTTTCCTGTTGCAAAGTAAAACAGTGCCTACAGAGTTATGCCTTTTCCCAGAGCATATGGGGTAGATGTGGAATCTATAATGAACAGCAGCACTTAAAGTTAACTAAGAAGCAGATTGTGCATTGAGAAGCAGCTCATGGCCACCCTGCACAACTGAGCGCTGGAGCAGTACCTGCTGCTCTCTGTGCAATGAGTTAAACAGGAGAGCTGGGATTGTGGTGACTGTAGGCAACTTAGGAGTACAAAAGTGTGTGCATCAGCATCTCTTAAATAGGAAAAGAGGTTGAAGCCTTGAGTCTGAAAATGTTTTACAGGCAGGCAGCACCCGCTTGCTTTAATCAAGACTAGAGAAGAAGAGCTAAAGGTGACCTGTAAGGGTCTGCTGCTTTACCAGGTGTAAAAAGAGCCTTCAAGCTGGTGTGGGTAATAGCATGATAGTGACTTACAGACCTGAGAGAAAAGAGCTCACTGATACTTGCTGGTGAGGAAGAGGAAGGCACAGCTTTTGGGTGAGCAGAGACCTCCTGACTCCCTGAGGGCTGGTCTTAGTTCGTTTAACTATTCAGTAGGAATTCATATTAATTGAATGCAGCCCTTTTCTTCCCATGAAGCAGAACATTACAGTACATTTCAGCCTTTTCCAGTTTTGTGTTTTTAATAAGATTGTGACCCAAGGGAGCAGGTCAGCCTTGTGACCATTCCCAGTTCAGACATGGGATGTACAAAGAATAACATCTCCCGTCTCATAAGATGTATAGCTTCTGTTCAGAGGTGGATTCTGGCCTTTGTGAGGCCCTGAGGAAGATCTGTTGAAAACTCTGGTGGAACAGGTAGGTAAAGAGTGGAAGATGTAATTAATATTTAACATTGAGAAGCCTTGGTCAACTAATGAAATGAAATCTGCGTTGAAGAACAAACAGGAATGAAGATTTGATTAGTTCAGGTTCTCCTCTGAAGAGGAGAACTGTGACATTTGAAAGTCATGTAATGCGCTCTTTATATAGAAGGACATTTCTGGCTGCTGTTCTGAACACAGATGTAAATACCTGATTTGTTTTCCAGGCTGTGCCTATGCTGGATAATTTCATTTTGATAGGACCCCAGTGGTTGCTAGCACTGAGACTGCTGGGTCGTTTATGCCTGAGGAAGAGTCCCAGTCTTGGCGTTTGGGCTGTGTGCTTTCCATGCCATGTGGCTGTCAGCATTTGGGCCTGTGACCTTCTTCTGACTGATGCATCTTGTGCTCTGGAAAACACAAACAAGCACGCCCACTACTGCACAGAGTTCATAGAGAGGACACACAGAATCACATAAACTTTGTTATTTAAATCTGTGGTCTTTGCCCTTTGCTTGTTTGTTTACTTTTGTACAAGAGTGTTCTCTATGCATCTTTGTCTAGTTTACAATTGACAAAATCTGATCTCCCTTGTTGCTTGCACTTGTTTGCTTCCAGAAGGTGGTGAGATATAGGTTCTAAGAGAGATATATCCATTATGAAAACAAACCAAAAAGGCCCAGATGTATTTGTATACTTTATTTTTGTGATTAAAGCTTTTCCTACTGCATTATCTTCAAATCAAACTTGCTGTCAGGTAGTAGGGCAATAAATGTCCTAAGCAAAGTCCACTTATGAGGTAATCTCTTCAAAACACAGTCATAGCTCTGGATAGTACCTTACATGACACTTGTATTAGATAACCAGCTAGTAAGGGGCAGGCAGTTGCTGTAAATAAAGCTCAGACCCCAAATGGCCTTTAAATCCCACATTATTAGAAAAATGAGTCCTTAACTTCCATGTAATCAGTAGCACCGGGGCAAAGTAGATGAAGTGCACTGTGGCTAACTCTGAAGCTAGTAAGCAGCAAAGGATCATAGAAGAGGCAATACAGGAGAATTACATGCAGATATTTGTTCAGTACTTCAGGTTGCTATAAAACCTCGAGGATAAGGATAATGGAGAAGTATTAGGACAGTTTTTACTTGGTAACAAGACAAGACATTTGCTTTCCCTGGTAAATAACTTCAAAGATCAAATGTGTCATCAGGGTACAATTGTTTTTCCTCTGAAAATAGTGGTGCATTTGATATAATTTCACTGTGCAACCAAACAATCTTGACGTGTTTTCCAAATCAAAATGACACTACAGAAACTTACAGGTGACTAGTACAAACTTGGATGAATCAGGAGAGCAGCTATTAGCCAGCACTGAAAATACTGACCTGAATGTGCAGTTGTGGTTGCATTGTCAAACGTGAATTTCTTTTGTGTTTTATGTCTCAGTGTGGTTTTCATGCACACATGTTCCTTTTCCTTTGGAATTTCACAAAAATGTTTTTTCTCTTTTTTTTCTCAAAAAGGAAGGTCGAGAAGTATGTGGCCCATGAGCACATCAGCATTTACAAAGGGCAATTTTTCAAGGGAAGGACGCTAATTAAACTTGAATCAAAAAGAACTTGAACTAGAACATCTCTTGGGTGAAGAATGAGAAATACTCTGAGATGCCACAAACTGAATTTGAAAAATATTTTACAAGGCACAGTGGGTGATAAGCTGGTCTTTATTTCAGTCCCAGTGAAAACAGAATGACCTACACTACGACACACTTAGCCTCAGGTAGTCTTACAGGCTCCTCCCAGACCTTATTTAAAATCATTATGGAAAATGGGAGAAGTGGTTGTGAGTGTTGGTAAGCTAAGGTCAATGAATTCAGATTTACCATTTCCTGTGCAAATTAAAGATGATGTTTCATTACCTGCGTGGGTCTCCACCATCTTCAGGGAAGAGTAGGCTCGTTGTCCATATAACAGTGGATGAGAGAAAGAAGAAATTTCAAAGGAGTTTTAGGCTGTTAATTGCTTAGATACTTATGACTTTAGGGAGGTACTTAAATTTTGAGCAATTTCATTTGTATCCTCCTTTTAAGGGTGTGCTATTGACTGAGGGTAAATATCCCATCTGTCCTTGGTGTGCTTTCCTCAGGGAAGCTGTTTGCACTGCACAGGAAATTTCAGTGCTGGACTCTGACTGTGAGCTGCAAGTTTAGTGGCCAAATTCTTGAAATTTTCTCTCTGGATCAGGACTGCCTTTCTTCTCTTTGTGTGTGTGCAGGTGTTTGCTCAGCTGGTAACAAACGTGTTTATTTGCGAAGCCCTGGTGCAGGATAAAGGCCGTCACAAAGTTAAAGTTGCATCAAAGCAAAAGTTTGTTAGGCTGTACACAGCAGGTCCACAGCAGGTCTGCCTGTCTTGAAAGTACCAAATGGGTAGGTAACATGAAATTAGAGTTTCCATGTTCTGTGCTAGACTATTTGCTATGAGTGACTTACACATATTGCAAAAGAGTGATGGGTTCTTCCTTCTAATTCCATTTTCTTTTCTCCCCTGTTTACCAAATGTTTATGACTGAAAAATGCAGTATATTATCTTTCTGAACGATCCAAAGAGATTCAGCCTTCAGAGCAAGAAAAATACAGTTCTACAAATGCAACTGATGCAGGGAAAATGCTCTTTGTGCTTTACAGCTTATTATTGTTGAACAGCTTCATATTGTTGACCACGGAGCAGCCCTGATTAGTGTTATTGTAATGCATACAAATTCTTTAGGGAAGGGGAAATTCGTGTGGAATCAGGATAAATATTCTTAATAGGCTCTATTATTTGACTGAACAGTAGTAATAACTTGTAATTCTTGTATAGGTATTTCCAGGCAAATCAATAATTTGTTTCCAAAACCACTTGTAATTGTATGTGGCCACTCACAAGGAAAAGGTTTGTTCTGGTTAATTTTCAGCACATATCTTTTGATGTCAATCATTGATGATTGAACTATGAGCCTAGTGTGGTCCTTGAAAGGGACACCCTTGCTATGCCTTACTAAAAGAAGGAGTAGTTGTTATAGTTTTAAAGTGGATTAAATTAAACTTGACAATGCTGCTATGAAGAGAGGGAGTGGGGAGAGACCGGGATCCCTAAAGTCATCACTCAAAAGCAGCACAGCTCTTCGTCAATGCCCTGCTCATTTCTCTATAATGAGATATGGGCAGAATCAAAAGGAAATGTGCGTAAACTCCCGTTTAGCCTCAGGGTCCTCTCAGGTAAAAAACATTTGTGAATCTGCATAGATTTAACAGGGCAAAATATGTCCTCCTAAGTGCCTTTCCATGGTCTAATTTAACTAACTTCAGCAAAATGCCCTGTCACCTGAGAGGATGCCCTAGGTACCAGTAATGCCATAAGCCTCTTATCTCATTTTGTTGATGATAGTTCAAAGTGTCCTAGTGAATGTACAAGATAAGAAGGTCACAAGGAAATGAAAAGTAGAAGTCCTTAATGCTTAGAACATGCAAAACTATTCTGAGTGGTTGGGAGATTTGAAAGGCACAGGTTTCGTCACTTGCGAGCAGACTTTGAATGTTTTAATGAAGTCTGTGCATCCTGGCAAGTCCCACAGAGCACCTGGCTGTTGGAAGGACAACAGACTTGGTATGCCTGGGTGATGGACAGCTGAGAAGGATTCTGCTTTGTATAGGTGCTGTGGCCTTTTGCTTGCACCAGCCTGTTGAGTCTGAACTGGAAGAAGCAAGATGCTTTTGAGTTGGAGATGGGAGCCATGAAAACTTTGCCTGGAACTGCCAATATTTGATTAAGAGGAATTCATTTGGGAATGAAAGATGGAAATGTTTGTAAGGATCCTTACAGAAAAGAAACTCATGCTTGGGACCTGCCCTAAAGACGACTGTGTGGAAAAGAAACCTGAGGCTGGTGGTTTCTCATCACATCAGCTGCAGTCATGTGTGGTTATTAGCTACAGTTACAGATAAAGGGAACTTGGTTTTTTTTAATTAAAAACATCACAAGTGTTGAGAAAGTTAATTAGGGAAGTATTGTACGCTTGCAGGTGGTGACACTAAAATAGAAGACTTGTAATCTCTACTGTTAATGTTGTATTAAGAATACCCACAAAAAGATTGTAAGAGAGTTTATCTTAGCAGGAGCTAGGGGAACAACCGATATCAAAGATCATCATTTCAGAACAGTAATTATTTTTAATGAAAACTTTGATTTTATGTCTTGGTCATTTTAAAAACAAGTTAAGTTGCCTAGTTTAACTTTTGCTCCTATCTCCAGAAATGCAGTGTGGTTAAGCATAAAGTAGCTTCAGAAAATAAAACTTTACTGAAGTCTTATATGGACGTTTGATGTTGAAACAGCTTTATTACCAGTTTATAGACACTTAAAATGTCATTGTCCTATAGGTTAATTGCTCTTACAATTTCAATAATGACAACTACTTGGTCTGCTTTGCATTGAATTAAGCCATTGTATAGTTATGTCTAGAGCCATATGCTTCTTGCATTTTAAATACTCTTATGTAGGTTATAGAAATTAACAAAACTTTTTTAGACAGGCTTTCTAAAGGCTGATGTAACTTTTAAATAGTATTTGGCTTCTGTTTGTTTACTTACAGAGCCATTAAAGAGAGAGGCCTAAATGTAAATTATGTTGTAGTGTACTTGACACCTAAGTAAAAGACGTGTCTTGTCATCCTCAAAAGTTATCACTGTTCTCACCCTTGTACCATTTTGCTCTTTTAGGGAGGTTGAAGAAGGTATTTACTGCTCTTAAGGGCTCAGGTACAAAAAAAGAACCTGTAGGGAATCCTAAACTGGTTCATTTAGTATCTACTTTAAAACAATAATGTAAGGACTATTATGCCTTCAGTATAGGTGAAGAGGAGAGGACAAGAGATCAGGCTGAAAACTGTGAGGTGTAATGAGTTGTCATACTAGCATATAAACATCAAGATGCTTTCTAGAGACATTTGCCTGTGTGCAGTGCTCCCAAACGTGGTAGAGATGGTGTTTGTGATTTCCCACAAGGGCATGGGCACAGAGCTACCTACTATATGCACACAACAACTTAGCATGGAGCACAAAATGCAATTTGTGGATGCATTGAAAAGTATGTGCTGAGAATGTAAATCCTTAGGAGCAAGTATATTGATCGTTTTACTCAAATTGTTTCTTACTTGAAACACAAAACTGCTCCTCTTTAAAATTTAGACTACTTGAAATCAGATCTGGTAGGGAATATATAAGCTACATCTTTAAGGAATGGCGTGACTACTTTTTTCCCCCTCTAGCAGATGCTATTTGGATTAGTGTGTAAGGATTGTTGTCACAGCAGCAGGATCTGCTGAGGTTATCAGATTCTCCTGAATTAAAGAGAACTTGACAACGACATAAATCACATGTTATTGTTGCACATATAAATGTTCGTTTTTTAGCCCAAGTGGTAGTTCATTTTTGCATAGCTGAGGAATTCCTTTCTTACAAGATATGGTAATAAATCAGCAGTGTATTTGACCACGTTTATATACATAAATGACTTCAATAGCACCCAAAAATGTTTGTTTCTCATCTGGGGCTTTCCACAATCAGAGGTTTATCTTTTTTGGCTTATGGCATGGGGCAGAGTAATTTCAAGTAGAAACTTCTGGTAAATTCACCGATATGTGTGTTTCACCTATGATTTTGTTAAATTAAGCATATGTCTGAGATGTTAAATTCCAGTCTTAATTAAACCTATATCAGATCTGAGCTGTCTGGACCTGGAGTTTTTCACTTTCATTTTATTAGAGTAAGGAATGAGTCTTAAAATCCTAGTTTTTAGCCTTAAAGTTAGGGGGCTGTTCAGCACTAGACTTTTTTGGTAACCTTGCCTTTGTGGTTTTAAACAGAGCATTACATTAGTAGCTGTGTTATGTAGTTAGGTATAAGCATTCTGTATGTCGATAATACCTGGGATTAGCAGTTTTCTTTGTTCACAGCCTTATCAGGCATAACAACAGCTCCTGTATGGCAGAAGCTTCTGCTTAGGGAATACCCTCTGTGCCTCTTCTGAACATTGAGGTTTCCAACAAGAAAAAATATTTTGCATTCTTTTCTGATTTCCCAATGGAGACGTTGGTAAATTCTAATGTTTCTTCAGGCCTTGAACTTTGAAAAGGTCCTTTTACTTATGGTTATTTTTACAGGTACAGTTAAAAAGATCAGGGGAAAATCCACCATCACCTGACAACAGCTGTATGTTAGCACTCGGTGCATTACATTAACTTCTGGGTTGTTTCACTAATTTAGCACTGGTTTTCAGGGTTTAGTAGGTGGGAATCAAAAGATTCTTGGTCTTTTTGTTTCTAACATTTTGTGATTTAGTACAGTTTAGAAACTGTATCAGGATTCTTCCATAGTGTTACATGAAGATGGCTACACCTCTGAGTGAGCACGGCCACACCGGGACTTAGAGGCTTGTACTGAGTGATATCAATTCGTGGAGAAGAGGCCCTCCTAGCCACATTATTTCTGGCCCATAAGAATTCAGTTTACTTTTAACACATTATAGCAAAACAATTAAGGAGCACATGTTGCTGCATTTTTCCTGAAAGTATTGGGTAGGGCAAAAGCAGAGGGAACTTGGTTAATTCCCAAGAGTGGCAGAGCTAGTGGAATCCCAATCTGTATTTGTGCTTGTTGCTGAAGGGGGCAGATGCTTGATGATGCAGAAATTGCACTTGGAAGAATCTCTGAGAAATATTTGCTTCTTTAGATAGCCTTTTGGACAGGGCGCTATATATACATTTTTTTTTTGCTCTGTAGAAAAATGCTTTAGCTATTCCCATCCCTTTCCAGCCTCCCTGTGATAGTACTTGCTTTGAAAGGTACAATCTGGCCTTACTTTGTTCACATATGCACATTATTTCTAGCTTACAAAGCCTGCAGTGAGTAAAAGCAGTTACAGGCTAGGATTCATCTGCCTACAACCGAGTTTCCTTTATAGTTAGTGGAGATCAAATCAGGACAGTCAACAGATCCTGGAGTGTAATTCCTGCTTTCCTAAAGCAGCACTTAAATAGGTCAGATAAACCAGGTCTGAGAGGCTTATTTCTTCCCACTGATTTTAGAGGGATAGTAGGTGGCTGTTACAGTCATCAGCCCTGTAGACCTGAAGTTTGATGATGTGCATCCCACCTGTTGTGTTAGTGGAGAGTGGTTCCTCCAGCAGGGTGCCTTCTGTGACAAGGCTCAAGCTCTGCCCTTCCAAAGGAGTGAGCTCTTCTGCAAGCCCAGAGTTCATTGTTTCACGTGTGGAGTCCCCCATGTGTTTTAAAATGCTGTACTTGTACTAAAAGCGATGTGTGAAAATGAAAACTTCAGAGTTTACATAACCTATAGGAAGGGGGCAGAGGTGTGCTGTCCCAGTTTTTGGTCAAATGGGCCTTTTGCTGTAAACTTAGAGCAAATTAGCTCTGTTTGGAGCAGGGGTCAGGTTATGTGATCTCTGAAGGCCTTTTCCTATCTAGTTTATTTTGTGATTTTTCTGCCAAAAATTGTGTCTACTGCATGGTTATTTAGTGTCAGATTTGGAACTGCTCTGTATTTAGACAGCTATTCATATCACAAAACAACTCGCAGCCTCAGGTGTGGACCCTATCACGTTTTCCCACTTATTGCTGAAGCCAGATGAGGAGCTCTGATTAGTTTTTCTTCCAGAGACAAGGCTGAATCTTTATAGATACCCAGAGTACTGATTTTAGTATTAAATTAATTTTTCCCCTCCTCTACAAAGACTGAATATATAAATTAGAGTGGAAGACACTTTTCCTGTTCTGCTAGGAACATGTTGTAAGACTTGCCATGAGCATCCTGGGAGCCTGAGCTAAAGATGGTGAACATATGGGAAAACCCAGGAGGACGCATCGAGTTTTAGGTTCTTAAATCTAGCTCTTGGTTTGTCACACTAATGTAATGAAAGGACATTAAATGAGCTGAGGTTATTAAACCCTATAGGTTACTGAGTCCTATTGGGGAACATATTAAGATGTAATTAAACCGAGTCCAGATATTTTAATTTCTAGCTGGAGATTTACGCAACATAAACTGAATCTTTTTCCAGTTCTGAACTTTAGGAAAATGGGCTTGTTAATGTGCTTATTTCTTCTTACTATTAACTGAATAGACATTTTTTAGGCCCACTTGATTCTAGTAAAACAGTAAGTATCATTTTCAAAGTCGTGGTTCAAATCAAGTATCTGCAAACATAGAGGCTTGCTCGCTTTTAGTAAAATCTGCATCCCCCAAAACTATGTAAAGTCTTCAAACAGATGTCCTCAGAGACTCTAGCTGTGTATTGTTCCAGACAGTCCGTTGCTGGTGTAAAGCTCTCCATTATAGTGTGAGAGGGAAAAATGGCCTAAACCGTTAATTTTCCTTATTAGGAATATGAGGTTATGCTTACTAATATGGATTGTTTCCATCTAAAATGTTCCAATTACATCATAGTGTGAACTAAAAGATTTTAACTCCTTAATTTTAAGAATGCTAAATATCCTGTAAAAAAGAAGAGAACCCAAACTGGTTTGACATCATTGCTCCAAACAAAACAGCACATTTCTGTGGAAACATGATTTGAGTGAGCAAGGGATTTTTCCTCCTGGCGATACCATCCCTATTCAGGCTGAATATGTGAAAATCAATCAAGAGAGCAAAGGGATATATGCCTGCCAGGGGACTGGTGCACACACTCACTGGGTTTGACTGATCAAGGATGATCAGGCACTGTGGCAGGGTGTGTGGCTGGGGACAGAGATAGGCATGGATTAAACCGCCCTAGGTCAGCACAGAGACTCCAACCTGACTCCCACACCTCTAGGAGTTTTCTCTGACTATTGGAGAAAACGGAATGGTACTACAAAAATGTTCAAGTTTTGAATTTAGAAACAATTCTTAACCAAAGCTGCCTTTTTAGGAAGGCTTACTACCAAGTCTTAACTTTTTTTGTCTGCTGCACCTCTGAGAAGACGAAAAGAAGGAAACATAGGAGAAGGAAGAGGATGAGGAATGTTTTTAGGGGAAAGAGATATTATTTCTAAAGTATCCAGCTGTTAGATAAACAAGGTACCTGAGACAACTGGGGTAGAGGAAAACTTATAAGAAATCTATTTTCCTCTAGAAAGTATTCCTGTTTGAGGGTACCAGAGATGCTTTAAGATTGTAGATAGGCTGCAAAAAAAGTTGATTCAAGGTCTCAATTCTTGAATACTTTGTATGCAGAGGGATGAGGACATGAACTTTTTTTTTTACTACTCTATGTAAAAAGTCTTCTTGGGCCGTGTTGGGGATTGGCTATTTAAGTGAGCGACTCTCAAATTAGGGAAAAGGTCAGTTTAGGATACTCTTCTCCCTCTTCAGTGTCAGTGATTAGAAAAAAATCTAGACAAGTGGAAAGCATTTGGTAATGTGTGACAGTAGCCTCGATATGCAGAACAGCCTGGAGAAACTGGCTCAGCAGCAGATCTGTATGTGGGAGTCAGCCAATAGTCCCACATTAATTAATGAGGTGAGGAAGGAAATGGAAATGCTTGTTCTCCAAGTTCATTCTCTGTGGAAGATTTATATGGAAAAGCTTCTAAGTAGATTTAATGGAAATCTACACACTTCTGGAAAGAACTTGTATCTACATTTCTGGGCTGTTCGAACAGAGGTCCCAAAAATAGAGTAGGGCAAGTAAGATCAGGTTTCCCCCTGTTGGTTACTTCAGGTTTTATTTATTTCTCAACAAGTGAAATTCCAAGGAATTGAAGGCATTATTTTAATCAGTTATTCTCCTGTCCTCGCTTCAAGCTGCTCCCTGCAGGAGCGTATACTGAGGAAAACGGGAAAGAATGAGGATTCAGGAACCAAATTTACCCCCAGAGGAGCAGTTCTGGTAGTTTTGTCTTGACAAGGCACATGTTAGCACAGGCCAGTGCATGAATTTATTCCTTATCCAAAGTATTTCCTTAATGCTGGCAACATGACAAAGACCTAAAAAAAAAAAATAGGGAGGGGGAGATGAGTGGTGACAGAAGATGAGACTAAGCAGCAGTAGCAGCATGTAAAATATATCCATGATAAATTTATAACATGAAAAATGAATGTCTTGTGGGTAAGCGGAACTATTTTGGGTGAGGTCAAAACTGAGGGAAACAGGTCATGAATGCAAGCTAGAGAAGTTTGGGTTTGAAAGGCACTTGGGTGGATTTTCTTTGCAGTGAAGTGAGGCAGCAGCCAGTCTTGACTCTGCTGTTAAGGCTGAGTTTTCAACTACTGCTTGTTGCATATGAAAGATGCAAGAGATCGTTCCCAAAATGCTGGCTGAGTGTAGAAATGGCTTTCCATGGAGTGAAAGAATAAATCAAGGGGCTCATGAGCTAAAGTGAATGAAAAGTGGGTCACCATGGACAGTCAGTGCCACACAGCAGCCAATGGCTGTCCCTCAAGTGATCCCATCAATACTGTGCACTCTCTGCAGGCTCTCATCTGCGTGGCTGGGTGATGCTGGCAAAATAGATGTAATGCACAAGCAAGGGATCCACACTCACTTGTGTATTAACGAGAGCTTGATGTTGCGCTTTGCTCCTATTGCCTTTAAACACAGAGTTCACAGGTCATTGCTGTGGCAGGGGAAGGAGAAGCACCCCTTCTGCATCTGCTGGGCTTGGGTGAGTTGGTTTGGGTGCTGCTGGGGCTGCTGCTCTCTGTCCTGTGTGCAGCAGTGGACAGAATTTGGCTAACTGTGGGCTGCTGCCCTGGGCTGTGGGGAGCACGGCCCTTGAATGGAAAGGTGTCATCTCATGCTCTTCTGGAGAGGAAAGGAAAGCATGTACAAGAAAGCTTTATTTTATAAAAGCGGCAAACTAGCCGTTAATGTTGGTGTTAAATGCCAACAAATGACTTTAGGAGACTGTAACGTGCAGAGCAAAGCACTCAAAATGCAGAAAATCCAGATGCAGTCAAATGTGAAACAGACCTAAATAGTCAAAAATCCCAGAAATTGACAGCTGGAAAATATCTGAAGCTTTAGTTTTCACTAGTTGCATATGGAATTAAAAAAAAAAAAAAAAAGGCAGCATTTCTCATCTCACATAAAGTCGTCCACAACAAACAACCCCTTCAGGTCTCAGGTGTTTTGAAAATTAGTGGGACTTTAAATATACAGCACTCTGAATGGTATCATTACACCTTTCAAAGAGGAAGAAATTGTATTGTGTGACTTAATAAAAAATTTCCATGCATCACATTTTGCTTGAATTTCTTTTCAATTTAAATTTAAATTGGAATTTCCTTAGCTTTATGATTCTTGTTTAAGGGAATATTGTAATATTGCTATAGCGTATTTGTTTTCACTATACTGCTGTAGTTCCAGACTAACAGAGGTTTTATCTAAAATACAGAATGAAAGAGAGCTGGTGCTGGAGTTTGAATGAACTTAAAATTATGGGCATATTTAAAGAAGCCTCCTCTTTGATAAATTTGTTGGAATAGTGAAGAGAAGGTATCCCTGTATTTTCTGGCAATTGATACGGAAAGTGCTCAAAAAACTGGAAATATTTTTTGATTGGAGGCTATTGCCTCTCCCTCTCACACAAAATGCTGAGCTCATGTGGGAGCTCTGGGGACTGAAACTGATTTTATGGAGTAAACAGGTTCCCTTTTACAAGAGCTTGTTTTCTCAACTTTGCAGAGCTATGCTTAGTGCCCTGCTGTTGATGTTGTTTCAAAACCTATCACTTGGGCATTTTTACATCTTTGACAGACCAATTATAATTAACATGATGGGCCTGAATCACACAAGAATTCTCAGCTCTTCTCTTGAAGTATATAGTCTGTCAACTTAAAAAAAAAAGGTAAATACAGTCTCTCACTTCATAAATTTTCAGGATATTTAATCTTTCACCTTTTGATAATTATAGCTCCTGAGATATTTGTGCTCTTAGTTTTTCTGTTCGTTGTTTCTTTTAGGCTTGACACCTAGGACCAGCAGGCCTCAGTGGTTGCAAATGCTGTATTGAAATTTGAATCAGTCATCTTTTCTCTCCCCTTTCTTTCTCTGAACTAGCGTAGATTGGGTGGTTCAGGGTGCATGGCACATAGATAGCATCTGGGTAAGAATTTCCAACTGGGGCAAAGATCCTCCTGAGGAGCATCTATCCTTTTCAACAGAAGCTGCCTCCAGACCCCAGGAACCCTGGAACAACAGCCAGCTACGCTTTGCAGTGATCTGGAAGGCAGGAGAAAGATGAAGCTGATCAGAAAATAAACCTGTAAACCTATAAAGCATTTTAGATAGGCAACTTTCCTGCTGTCTCTGCATATATTCAGAGTGTGTGTTTGGCGATACCTCTGTCCCCCTCACCAAAGGCTTTGCTGTTTTGCTGTTTGCTTTGAAGCTCTAGCAGAGCACTGCTGTGGTACCAGACCTAACCTGGGGGTTGAGAGACAGGTCTCGTTTGACAACAAACTCCACGGTCACCTAAGTGTCACTAGTGCCTGGCCCCAGATACACCCTGGTATGCTTTTTCCCAGACAAAAAGATGACAGTTTTGAAAAAGGCCATGAAGTGGGAATTACCAAAGCAAAATAATGTGCTCGCTGAATAAAGGAGAAGTTTCCTTCTGAGACTGGGGGAAAGACAGAAATAAAATGAATCTTTCTTCTAAATGTACTGGGGGAGGTGGAGAGAAACTGTTTGCAGGCTTGGCTGAATGATGAAGTTAGCACGAAATAAGCTAGAAAATTAATTGTACAGACAATCATACAGGTAGACTGAATTTTTTCATGAACACAGTTTCTTCTGTTACATTAATGCCATTGATAAGACTCCTAATTCTCCCTTACCTCGCCAGAGGTTCGCTGGGGGATTATAACAAATTTTCCACAGACTGGAAGATCTAAGTGTTTAGTTTGAGCTCTATTCCAGCTGGTTATTTTACAGCCATACGCTGGCACCTAGATGATGGGTTATAGTAGTGGTTCAATTTTTTTCTTTACTACTTCATTTTTTGTCAGTATGCAAATCAGTCTGTGACAATGTTTGATCCAGCATTATTTTTGTGAGAGTGTTTCTAAAAGCAGACAGACTTTTGGAATCAGGATAAGTGGAAAAGAGAGTTTTCCTGTTGTCCTCTGGATACAGAAACATGACAGGACCTAAAAAAGGCAACATGTAAATCATGAGTAGAATGTGAATTTGCTGTAAGGGGTCATTATAGTCTCCTTAGGTTAGAACAACTTGATATTTCCCTGGAGTGGAGACCTTGGAAAGGCATTCAAAGTGAAGAACTTGATCTTGATGTGAAAAGATGATGACTTAGTGGAAGCCATCCATGGCTTTTAAAATTTCCAGCTTTGCCAGGAGAGGAAAAAAAATCCAGTAGCTATTTCTAAACTATTTCTAGCTGTGACCCGTGCAGTCCATACTCTTTTAAGCATGCAAGGGATCTCTCACAGTAAAGACTGCTAAGTTTGCATGCTTTAATTTAAAATCCTGCTCAAATAGAGTTTAACTGAGACCTTAACTCTCTTGACATTAGACATAATTATTAGGCAAAGCAAGTACAATCTTTTATTAAACTAGCTACTAGGGTAGGATGGAAAAAGTAGGCAAGCTCCTGGGCATACAGGGAATTGTCTGCTTTTTCCATTTCTTCTAGTCTCTCAGTCTTAGGGAAAAAAAAGAACAACAAAAAAAAGTATTTTCTCTTTCCATTCAAACTTTGTCTTTCTTATGTCCTCAGATCACCATAACTCCGTGAGGGCTGAAGTATCTATTGTTATTAACTATAACTTGTACTGAGGGTGATCTATACAAACACACTGCAAGAGATGGGTCCAGCTGGGAGAGGCTGCAGCCTAACTGGAAACCAGACTACATTGTGAAGTGTAATAGGCATAAGAGGAGGGAGCACCCTGGAAAGATTATCAAAAAGAGTGCTTTTGGATAGCTCAGATCTCCATACAGCTCTGTTCAAGGAGCAAGCACATGCTGGAATGTTTTTGGAAGCTACCAGTAGCCTCTCCACCTCCTTGCTGGAAGCTATTGATGGGCTTGATGGTAGAAGACGCAGTTTTGGAGGATGAGTCAAGGGATATAGCTGGAACTGATATAGCTTAAGACATTACATGTTAACATCCAGTAGGTATGGGCTTTCAGTGCTAAGCTGGCCTCTGTGTTCTGACACAGATCCCTGGAAAATAGAAGGTTTGGGAAAGGAGGGAGAATTCAGACCTAGGACTTGTGTTAGGCTCTTGAGGCAGAGAACACCTAAAAAACAATTGGTCAGTGCTGTGCTTTTGAACAACCAGAAGATCTGAGAAACTGGTGAGATGCTCAACCTTCTCTCTCCTGCTCAGATAATAAAATAGGGCTGAAGTCTGCTTGGAGTTTCCAGCTGCAATTTTCCACTTTAGCAGAAATTTAACTGATGCAAGTCATGTATAAAAGGTATCTGCAGCCTGCTCTGAGTCCCTGATGCACCCTAGGTGTAAACAGCAGCTGTGGCTGCTGTGTCCTGCTCTCCAGCTGCCCTACGTCTTGTGGTGCAGTATCTGTTAGAGAATGATGCAGAGACCCCTGAGCAGCTGGAAAGCCATAACAAGCAGACCTTGCTGCAAAAATTACTCTGGTTTGCAAGAATGATTAATTCACCTGCATTGTTCTGAGTTCCTGTTTTTCAGATTAAGATGGATACACGGCTCGTGAATTTCAATAAATATATACTTCAAATCTGATAGAATGGTGGTCTAATATGTAGTAATTAGCACGAGAGTCAGGAAAAGGCAATTAAGCCTCTCAAAAGCCAAATTTATATCCTCTCTACTGCCCCATACTTGCCAACATCACCTCCTAATGAAGCTTTGTAGGGCTTTCTGCAAGGGTGCAGCACCAGTGTTGCTTGTCCCCAGAACTAAGCCTGGATCAGAGCAAACTGATTTTTATCGGGTTTCAAAACATGTGTAACCCATTTCTGTGAAATATTTTTATTCCTGAGAAGAATTTTATCATGGAAGGATTTCCCAGCAGGTTAGGTGCATACCTACGCAGCTTTCATTTTTCATACTCTGATGTAACTGGGTCTGTTCAGGAAATGAATAATTGCTACCCCATCATGATTTTTGCTTTCTCTGAGAATTACAAGTTTAGCTGCTGGCTGTGACACTCTAACCTGAATCTGCTAAAGCAAGAACAAGGTGCTGCTTTAGACTATAGGTCAAGTCAAATCTTGACTTAAGTTTCTTTGCATGATTCCTGAAATGATATGCAATATCTCCAACACCAGAGCTGCTTAACTTCAAAGGATAGTAGACAGTGACTCCATCCAAGTCAGGAAAAAGTCCTCTAAACTATGGCAAATTCAGACCCCATGGTCCCAGTGGTGCTGTGCTGTTGTGGCAAACCATTCTTAGCACAAAGTCTTGCTACAAGGAATATTCGGTCACTGACCCTGGGCTATCGGCTTTACGGAGCTTGTGTTTACAAGGGAAATGCTCACCAGGTCCAGACATTTCCAGGCTGTTGTACTCCCTAAGTTTTCACATAGGACTGGAGGGCTGAGGAAAGCGTTCTCAATGCCCTCCACCTGCTAACTGGTGTCATCTGTAGTCCTGTTTTTCTGATGGTTCGAGAATGCCCTGAGACTGGATGAGTAGCTCAAGCTGTATTGTCTGTGAATGATCTGACCTGTATCTGCTGGTCATTTAAATTTCCCAACTGCTTTTTTATTTAGAAATAAACCCAGAGCAGATGAAAAATAAGTGGGTTTTGTAGTAATAATGACTGAAAGATTTTTCTGTAAAAATATTCCTAGTGGTGCCTGTAAGAGCAACTGGGGATCTTTTCTTCACCTTCTCAGCCTTAAACTCCAAACTGTACTCTTTCATCTAAGATATGTATTGATTTTTTTGGGAAGGCTATTTTGGTGATCAAGTGTTCATTTTCTATCATTCTCTTCTTTTAAAATCTGGAATGTTGTCTGCCAACCATGATCATTCACATAGACACGAAAAAGAAAAATAAGGAGTGAAAACGGAGACATAACCAGGATCCAAGAAATCCATCAAGTACTAATATTGCATTGCAATATGAATCACAACTCTGACCAGTTTAGTTTTGGTTTCCTAAGCTTACCTATGTTACTCAAGGAGCTCTGAAACACAAGGCTGAACTAGACAGAGATGAATCTACTACGTGCTGGTTTTTTTTAAATGCAAAGCCTATCCTACTTTGCAGCATAATATCCAATTTTTCATCTTTGAAGTGTTTTCGGACCATTTGCTTTTAGTCCCAAAAAAAGAGGCATTATGGGAGTCAGAACAGATAAGGAGAGGTTGAGAGACTTGCTTCAGGTCACAGAGAGAGCCAGTATCAGAGCTAAAACCTGCTTCATCATTCCTGGTAAAGGGTTTGAAGGCCTGTACCACACACTTGATTCCCAGTTACCTCAGTGTTATGGCCTCCCAAGAAAAGCCAACATCTCTTTTTTTTTGGCAGAGAAATGTCTGTATTTTGTTGCTCCAGCTCCACTGTGGCAACATTAATGCAAGTTCCAGCTCTGCGGGGGGAGAACACAAGGTGTTTGTCAGGTGATGGAGTAGCGTTTCTAATATTGACATCTCCACACAAACGATAATTCAACAATTCCATGTTTGCGTTATCTGATGGCGAAAAAACTTTCAGAATCCATGGTATGAGGATAATTAGGACTCTTGCTAATAATTCTGTGCACTTTTTATTTTTTTCCTCCTCAATGAAATGAGATTCACATGGATTAATTACTACCTGCTATAAATAAACCATGCGAATGGCAATCTACATCGCAGAGGCAGAGGGTAGCTGTCGTTTAATATATCACAGCTTTCCACGCACCTGTTTGCCCGATGCTGTTGCCATGGGAACTGCACTTTATAAGAGAAGCTCTGCATAATTAGCATGGATTGAGGTCTATATCAATCAGAATAATTTGGAGAAGCAAGAAGAGCCCGAAGGAGAAAGCAAAGCTACTTGTCTCTGTAGGGAAGGTATCAGACCTCCACTGGGTGGTAAATAGTGAGACAGTTACTGGAAGAATTCAGCAGAATTAGCAAATTCAAGGGAACCAAATCATACAAAAGACAAAAAAATTTAGTCCTCTTGGTTTTCATTATGAAACACTATTAGGATAGGCTTTGAAAAATTGAAAAAGACAAAAAAATAGTGTTTGTGTAATTAACTTGGAGGTTTTGTCACAAACTAAGAAATTTCATAGGCTGCACTAATGCCACCAGTCTGGGAGTCTAGTAATGATGCACAGCATTGCTGGCAATGCACAGCTTTACCTTTAGGACCTCCTCCTGACTGTATAGATAACAAAAATGAATTCTCTGAAACAGATGACAGAAGGATAATAACTTATACATTCCCACACATTGGTTTCATAATAAACCCTTGTACCTAGAGTTCACTGCTCTCTGCCTAAAGCTGCAAGACACATGACAAACCTGCAGATGTAGTTATTCAGTCAGTGGATCATCCTAACCACAGTGCATCAGATTAAGGGTAGAACAGCAGCTTTAATTTTTCTTCCTTCTTCTCAGCTGGTGTCAGAAATATCACTTTAAAGAAAAAGGCTTAATGGTTTTACAAAATGCCTGAAATGGAAAAGTTGTTATTAAAAAAAAAAGTTGGAAGAACTTTGTATATGTATGTGTGTGTCTATGCACAAGTGAGTGAGTAAATCTTCTGCTAATATTGGCTTGGCTGTGAGTCTCAGCTGGATGTAATACAATATTACTGGAGGGACTGCAGTATGGGAGCTATCCTAGACTGTAGCTGTATGAAGAAATACCTTTGTATTCTTTAGGGGTCCACTTTGAATGCAAGTGTCAGCATAACATTATATTTCTGTGTTGCCAATCAACTTTGATAATATGAGCCATCAAAACAGCTCAGAAGGAAAAGGTAAGGAAAACTGGAAAGTCTCTTCTCCTTGCCATTAATAATGTCAGGGAGCAGTTTCTAACACAATGGATAGCAGAGGTTACCCAACCAAAGGACTTCTGGTAAAAGAGTAATGTGATGGGGTGTAGTATGTGTTGTATTTGCTTGAAGGTGCAGTTACAGAAATAAGCTATGTTTGAAGAATTTGTAGACAGTAGACAAGTTGTAGGTCTTGGATGATACTGCAGTGGCCTATGCTACTTTGTTTAACTTACATAAGAAGATCATGATAATCTTCTGTAGGGGGCAGATTGTGAGAGGGGAAAAAAAAGGAATTAAAATCACAAATTGCTTTAGTTCGTTTCCAAGGTATTTTAGTCTGTGTTCTGGAATCCTCCCTTATCCCTGGGGTTTTATTCATTTAAAAGCTTGTTGCAACATGGAGTGTTGCACTAGAGTATGAACAGGAAAAAAACTCCTTTTCTGCATGTAAACAACAAATCTGGATAAGAAGGCGAGGTGGTTCTTTACCTCTGCTCACCCTTGGTACTGGTTGGAGAGCCTTCCACCTGTTCTGTGACTATTATCAGGGGGAGGGACGCTTCATGAGCAAAAGCAGATTTGGATGCAGCTACCACAGAATGTTGAAAAAATATATCTTATAGCAGCTTCAGTGGAAGGACAGGGCAGAGACTTGAATCCTGACCCTCTTGACCCAGGGACTGTCCTCTCCAGTCTCAGAGCTGTCCTGCACTTGCCACGTTTCTTCCTCCTGCTCAAACCCCTTCCTGCATGGCATTGCAGCTCTGAGAGTCAAACCAGCGCATGCCTTCCCTTAAAAGGGGTGGCTGGACTGCTCATAGCTTTGAATCCCTTCTCCCTAGAGAGGGACCCCAGAAAGAAGAGCCATGGGTGCATCCTCTTGTAGCTGCTCTTGCTGCAGTCTGGGTTTGCATCAGGCCGGAAGTGGGTGCCACTGGTGTCCTGGGCAGGCTTGGAAGAATATGCTAAGGAGTGTGACAGCTTTCACTTGAAAAAGGAAGTGCTTAAGGAGTTTAACTGCTTCCAGAGAAAGGTTGCAATTGAGTGAAATCTCCTGGGTTGTAACTTTGAAAGGCGGCACCTACATTCAGGAGAAAAATCCTGTTTTTTAGGAGAAAATCTAGCTTTAAGTCACTATTTCAAGTTAAACATCATAGCTCTGAGAGTAATGATCCAACCTAAGTGTTTCCATAAATTCAATTCATTAAAATAATATTTCCTCCAGCCCCCAAAGTGCCAGATCTCATAAACTACCCATTTAAAATTGTTAGATAAGTTTGGGGGTTTTATTGTTTTTCAAGAGAAAAATGTTGCCTCGAGACCAGGAATGTGTTTGGTACAATTTAGTCAATTTTAGAGGTGTTCTCATTGGAATTATTCCTCATTTTACTTGTTATAAAGGAGAGGAGAACTGGCTCCTTAGCTCTAGTGCTGCAAATCCATTTATATCTGTACAGTAATAATTTAGAAAGAGAAAAACCTAGAAAACTTTAAATAATGTGGGAACAAGTTTGGAAGGTTATCTTTGTACCTCATTAAGATTGAAGAATGGCATAGATGAGAAGTTATAAAAAAATTCTTAGCCTTTGTCAAATTATTCTGTGATCTAGAAAAACAGTAAGCTAGATTTTGCTGTGTCTGCTTCCATCTTTTTCTATTTTTTTTAATCAAAAGCTCTAAGTTTTGTCCTGTCTATTAAAAATATATTATCATCTATTTACATATGCACCATATACATATCTGAGAGAAGAAGATGAGTAAAAAATCTGGTGTAAAGCCTTGAACAACTGGATGGAAACATTTTTAAGCAGAAGTTTTTAATGTATAATATTTATATGTTAACTCAAATCTGTTAGATATGTTTAATGTTTATAAAAGAGGCTGGGTCGTGACAGCAGAGAAAAAACTACTGTAGGTTTGAATAATTTAATAAGGAAAAAACCCCTAGATTCCCTGGCTGCAGCAATGTTGCTAGCACTTTAAAGGTAATTTTTGAGGTATCATCTGCCTTGGAGATGAAATTAGAGTTTGGTCCCCAACCCGCCTCTTGCACCCATACCTCAGTTTGGTGTTATTGGAAAAGGACTGCTATTATGCAAAAAAATAGAGTGAAAGCACTGATTCATTTCCCGTGTGCCTTCAAAAGCCTCATGCACTAAGGCAGACTTCAATCACTATCAGTACCTGTCCTTCTGAGGTGAAATGAAAGCCTCGTATGTGCATTTTCACTTTGCCAAGCCAGCCAATATATTTGCCGGAACAATATGATCATATTCTAGGTTTAATTTCAATGTGCTTTGCTGAAAATAAAGAGACTATAAGGAAATTTGTCTACCTGGGAAATTAGAGCTCATCATTGAAAGGTGTTAGAGCCTTTCGAGGTAGGAAAATGGAACCAAAGATGTCTTGAGATATCTTCTAGTCTGTGATAACAGCAGCAAAAGGTTGGTACTTTTTGTAATTTAGAAAACTTCAGTAAATTCAGAAAGCATCATCCTCTCACTGAACATTGAACAATGTTGAATGAACACCAAGTGATGAGGCAGGCACAGTTACAGGAAAGATTTTTAAAGGATTGAAGATTAACATCGTGTATTTGGAGTTCTGATTTTGCTCAGAAACTGCTTGGTCCAGTTGGACCTAAGAGAATAAGTTTCTTTCGAAAGCAGGGTTTATTTCATTGTTGCTGTTGATTTTTGTTTGAATTTCCACACCTGAGAGCTGCTTAAATCTGAGAACACTGAAGAACAGCTGTTGTCCGCTTATTATTATTATTATTATTCCTCTTTCCCCCCTTCCTTTACTTGCCTAACTTGTCTCCAGTTTTATTAGTTTTGTGGTTTGTTTTAAGTCATCACTCAGGGCTGGAGAGCTGTAATGGGAATGGAAAAGCTTTGAGACAGAATCAGGTCTGTAGCCTTCATCTCTTTGGCAAAACATGTGGCATTAGCTCTAGGTCTTCATTGCCTCTATTTTAGTAGTATGCTGGGTTGCTACACTGACTTTTCAGTGTAAACCTGGCACAATAGGCTTTTGGGAAGCAACATGTAACTCAGATATATCTTATATAGCCACACAAGGCATATTTTGGAGTTTCACACTATGGTGGAAGAAAGGAATGAGAAAAGAAGCCAATCTCTGAAGAAAAATACTGCTAACCTCACTCAGTGGGTACATTTTCTTCCACTAGTGTATGGGGTCTGGAGGTGCTTTGGAGAGAATAGGGATGCAAAATTTTCCTGAGTGAAACTGGTATTGAAATGTCACATATTCTTATAAGGCTTCATTGAGCCATTTAAAGATGCTTGTGCTGGGCTTGCATCTCAGCACAGTACTTGATGGACAGCTATGCAGTAAAAGATATAATTAATGGTGGCTCAAGAAAAACACATCATCCTATACCTTCCCTTTGAAACTCAGGGAGTCTTTAGAGGTCTTCAGGCAGCAAGGGCTGCTTATCTTGCTTAACTGTGTCTGCTGCCACTGACACAGCAGCACCTTGTTTTTATAGTTTCCATGGCAGATTCTCCATTTTTATCCCCATTTGGCTACCCATAGAAGTTATTTACGACCTCAGCAGAAAGATCAAACAACACTGTGATAACTGGCCTCTATCGACACTGTCAGGATTCCAGGTCTGCAAGACAAATGTTGCTTCTGGCTCGCAGCACCCTGTGTGCTGTGCATTTTGATGCAGATTTTTATTACCTGGCAGGTGGCTTGGGAGTCATGGATGGAAAAAAGAGCTGAGATCAATAACAGAGAATGATCAAGTCATGTCAGAGAGGGGTCAGCAGGCAACTGTTGTGGAAGTTGCCCCTTGACATGGCTCTCAGGGGGGTGGGGAGTGTGGGGGAGTGTCTTGATTTCTGAAAGGTATCGTGCTGTGCTAAGAGTGCCTAATTATAGCTGTCAGTGTGGCCAGCTAAAATAATGAAGGGCTCTGAACA
This sequence comes from Eulacestoma nigropectus, assembly GCA_013397775.1. Classification (NCBI taxonomy): domain Eukaryota; kingdom Metazoa; phylum Chordata; class Aves; order Passeriformes; genus Eulacestoma; species Eulacestoma nigropectus. The sequence goes on from VZTE01004148.1 coordinate 283,025, forward strand.
GGGATGGTGAATAACTGCATTTTGTTCTGGTTGTTGGTGTTGCTGCCGTCTCTCTGCCTTGCACTGGGCTATGTTGGCATGGGTGCCTTAAAGCACAGGCTTTATCAGTGCCATGGGGTTGGGAGAAGCCCTGACAGACACTCTAATCCCATGTAACCATTTTATTCCTGAGATGGTCTCATACTCCCTACTCTTAAAAACCTCCACTGTCAATTTCATTTAATTCACTGACTTCTCTCTGTCAACTGGTACTTCCTCTGTTTTATCTGTAGACATTTCAACATAGGATTAACTTTCCCAGCTTGAAAAGGCAAACGACTAAGACTTCTGGCAAAGGATATGGGCTGTTATTGTGATTTAATCCTGCTTTGCTTACTCCAGGATCAGAGAAGTCCTGCTTTCTGCAGTCAGAGCTGCAATAGTGTTGTTTGATTAGAATAGTTTGCGAAAACCCTTGCAATTTTTGCACGGGTTGCACTAGCAGGGCTATGACAGGGAAAGGTCAGGCCAAAGTTACAGGCAGAACTCAGTAGTAGATGTAGCTACCTCTTTATTTTATCTTAGTTTGTGTCTCTTGTCTAGGAATTAGATGAGCAGCAGATTCTGCAGTTTTCTTCCAGCACAATGCAGGAAGATGTCTGTAAGCAATTTCTGCACTATAGTCCCTATTTATATCTGTAATTAAAGAAAAAGTAACATAGCTATATTTCCAATTTCATAATTACCTCTTTGAAATAACGCCCTATTCCAGGTGTTTTCTAAAATAAAACAGCTAGGGAAATTAATTTCAATTAGAAAGGAAAAAATATAAACTGAAATGGAGTTTTAGTTTAAAAAAAACCCAAAAAACAACCTAAAAACACAATCACAAAAAAACTCCTAACCAAAAGCAATGTGCTTTTCTTGGAGGGTACTTCATTTAGGTAATTAAATCTGTGCAGTGTGAATGAACCATTGGCAGCAGTGCCCTTTATCAAATGACATTTAGAGCACATTAATCTGCTGAATTCTGAGGCTTCACAGCAGCTTAAAACACATCTGGAGGCAAAAAACCAGTGAATTCTTAATGGGAATGAATAGTCTTTTGGTATGTAGTACAGATGCTCTAGGCTTTCTCACTGGGAAGATTTAGTAATGTTGAGAAACCCAAGTTGTATACATGTAAATTCATAAGCAGTCACAAGTTTATGGTGTGTGCATGTTGGTGTTCAGAAGAAAGATAAGTTTTTCTTCCAATAGAAAATGAGAGAACTCACGAAGGGAACAGTCTTATCTCAACCAATGCTTTCTTTTCTCTCTTTAATATTTCTTCCAGCACCTTTTGTACTGTCTGTGACCACTCCAAATCCTATTTTCTTCCTCAGACAGAGTTGCAGGGAGAAACTGTTTGATGTTGGTGTGTAGAAAGGAGGTCTCAGAGAGCTGCCAAGCCTGGCAGGTTCTGGGAGAAGGTCATGCTTGTTAAAGCTCAAAGTCTGAAGCTGAATTCTGCAGCAGCTCCTCTTCTCTTCTTCAGCTTTAGGCAACCTCCTAAAATGATCACTGGAACAGAGCTCATGAGAATAAATATGTCCTGAAACGAAATTATTAAGGCCACAACTATATTCTGGAGTTTCTCAAAGTGTGTCTGTTGCTATTATTCTTTTAAGGTTGCTGCTGCTGTCAGGAATTACATCAACAGGGTATGGTAGCACTCACCATCATGCAGGACCCACTGAGCTATTTAAATAAGTTTTCAAAGTATTAGTGGTGTTTCTTTTTCCTTAAGTTTTAATTCATTCACACAGCTCTGCTGGGATATGGAGAGTCCTTGATGAAGCTTCAGGTTTAAGTGTTTTGTACAGGTGAAGGGATCAAAATTTGCAACTTTGAATTTGTGTGTTGAAACTGGCCTGGCCATCTCTTAGGAAAGCCTCCTCTGGTTGGATCCCTAAATCCTCTCTATGGTAAGAATTGAAATTGCTCTCAACCAGCAGAGGGAAGTGCTATAACAGAGGGTGAAAATGAACAGGAGTGTTCACTTTAACCCTTCAGAGGTAAAATGCAGTCTTGGGCATACTGAGTTAAAGTAAAAGTATGTACTTTTAGGCTTAGAGAGGGCTTTTTGTGACTGCACGTTATGGTAGCCACATGGGAATTCCATTTTGGGGTGGGATTTGGCACATGTCACCTTGTCCCACCACCCAGACCACCTGAACTAAACGACTGTGTTCGATTGAAAAAGTTCATTTGAGTTAAGTATCAGCCCTTTCACTGACGAAATGGGACTGCAAACATGGCAAGGAGGTCCTGAGTGGGCATTGGGAAGGGATAGAATGAAAAATGACCAGAATTTATTCACAGAAAGGGCATGTTTTAAATGGTGAGTGAGATTACAGATTGGAAGAACAGAAACTAGGCATCTAGGATCTCTTTGAAATTACTGCTTCAAAAAGCATTTGCCTTCTAGGGAAAATATTCTTTGAACTTTGCAAAACATATGTGAATTTGCCTCTGATGTATTTTTCAAAATTATTCTCTTTCTTTGTGTCAATAACTAAGGCTATTGCTGCTTAAGGACTTGATCCCATACAGCCTGTTTTTTTCTCTCTCCTTGATCCTGCAGTGAAGTCATAATACTGCTTTTTCTGGTGATATTATGATGATTTCCATGGCAACAGACTGATGTCCAATGTATGGGACCATGACTTTATTGTGGGATCAAGCAGGAGGAGATAAAATCCTTATTAAAATATACTTTGTCAATAACAGGAAAAGGATCTAATAAAAAAATCCATGAATTTTATTATGCATTTCCTTTTCTAACTGAGCATAAATGCAAATGAAAATACTTTTTTTAAGGATCTGTTTGGTTTTTACTCGTTTATGTTGATCAATAAAATGTTAGTTTGATAGGAAACATGAACTAAAGAACTGCAGCTGCTATATATAAAAGAACTTACCTAAAATCCTGGTGGTAATTTTTTTTCTTGAAACAGAGGAGAGCTTTCTAATACCAATAGACCCTATATAGAGCAATGGCCATGAAAGGTTGGCTTGGCAGACTCACCTTCAGTCATGCAGTGAGTGGTTCATAGACAGAGGATAGAGAGGCTTCCTGAACATGGGGTGATTGTCAGTCCTGTCAACTTCATCCAACACCTTTTCCTAAACAGTTGTCACCCCAGCAATGAATACTGGGTTGTCTGTACTTCTGTGAAGTATATGTGGAAAGGCCAGCAAGTGGTGGTGAGGGAAGGGTGGCTGAATTTGGAACATGAGTCCTAACCTATCCCATGCCTTCAGTTTTTGTGGGGCCATTATGAGTCAACCTGTATTACTCTGAAAGTTCCTTCTGACCTTTGCCAGCAGACTAGGATTCTTTATTCTCATCCCAGGGGCCTGCTTTTCCTCTAGCTTACACTGAGACATGTCAGGAGAGCTACCCCTGAGGCCAATATGTTAGTGCAAATGAGAAGAGAATCAAACAGTAGGTGAAGATAGTAGTGGGTTTCAAGATCTGTTTTCCCTTCGGTGCATGCTGTGATTTATGCACAGAACTCCTATTAGCAACAGTAAGAGGAGAGATACTTACATTGCTAAACAGGATTTTTATTTTCTCAGCTGCCTGAAGCTACTCAGTATAAGCCTGTTGTGAAAGTGATTGGAGATTTAGGGAAAGGAATGCCAAAGGGAAATAAGAAAAACAAAACTAATCCTGAACTAAGCAACTGTAAGAATTGTGGGGCTTTCACTGTTCTTTTTCCTTTCTTTTTCTTGAAGCATGTAGGGTTTTTTAGCAACTAAATAATTGTTCTTTATAGTCCTGATTTTTTTTTTTTGAGTGGCTCTGTGAGTGGGGATTTGTGCAGTCACAGATGAGTGTGTAAGTAAAAGGACAAGGAAAGTTGAAAGTTCAAAAGCTGGACTCACTTTTCTGCTTGTTTCCTACATTGCAATTTGCCTTATAGCAGCAGACCTCTATAGAAATACAGCTGCTGCTTTTGTTGTTTTGCAAACCAGGTTTTGCTTTTTTCCCCCTTTTAATAGAGATCTGATTGCCAGCTTCAGAACTGTTACAATTGAGGGAAGTTTTTCCTCTCTTCTGCCTCCTCTGCAATGTCTTCTGATTTTCTAGCCTCTTTAACAAAAGGCTTATTCTCTTGCCCTGAGGCATATGCATAAGGGCAAGCTACTCCTTGCCATTGTAGGGTAGAATCTACCAGTTCTGCTATTTTTGAGGTCTGGGTATTGTAGCGAACTGGCAAGAGTTAATCTTTATTAAGCAAAAGGATACAGGACCCACACAGGCTCTATAGTTGCACTGTATTCTCATGCTTACCATTTCCTTTATTGATTTGCCTGTCTAAATGAGTACTTCTAAACTCTGCGGGTGTTTTCCAATTAGATAAAAGGCAATTCATGTCACCCTGCTGCAGCTCTAACAGCCATAACCAAGAGCGTGCACAGAGGACTTGTGAGCAGAACAACCCGGTTTAATCAAGGCAGCCCCCTTCAGCGCTGCCTCGTCTGCAGGACATCGCTCTTCACATGCAATGCCCCCCTTGTCGGAGCTTTGGGGACACGGGCCGCAGCTACACTCACTGCTGAGGCTGCGCTTTGCGGGACAGATATAGTCTGTGTTGGTGGAGAAGATGCCTGAGCTTCCCTCTCTCAGGCTGCTTTGGGAGAGCACTGCTGTCAGGGCATCACCCTTTCCGAATGGGAATAAAAACATCTCAGAGGATTGTTACTGATTTTTATGTGAATATTGCTGTTGCTGTGAGAGCTGAATCTGATAAACGTCCTAATGGTCAGAACCGAGAAGACATTTGCTGGCGAATCACAGACTGTCTTTTTATCTCATGTCCAGAGAGCTCTCACTTTCCCCTTCCTGACACAATGTGTAGCTGATGGACAATCTCTGAGCATGGCTGAGGAAAGCACAAAGGGAAATGAGGGTTTCACTCTGAAATGCTGCTTAACTTAACACTTTGCCTCCTATCCTGGTTTTGACTCTGCATTTCTCCTTGCTGCTGCCTTTCACACTCTGCCTTACACTCTCTCAGCAAACCACCCAGCTGAAAGAATTTGGGCAGATGCTTCCCTTCGCACCTTGAACAGGGCTCCTGTGCTTCTTGCTTTGCTATCCAGCACCATGTCCCCACATGCTCTGATTTCTCTAGTGACACATCCCATGGGACCTCCACAGAAGACTTACAGCTCTGAGACTGTCACCTTTATGTAGGACCACTGGAGTCAACCTCTAATGCATGAAGTGAGCAAACAGCTGCTCCTAATGCATCAGCTAGAGCTCTGTGAGGGATGGGGAAGGCATTCCTGGCTCCATGTAGTTATTAGTAAGAGAGAGAGAAATGTGGCTGATTACACAGAATTTAATTTGCATTGCTTTCTTCTGGTAGATCTCTTGGAGGATACCATAGCTACATACAAACTCAAAATCACTGAATGGCTCTGAGCTAAGGGGGGTGGCTTTCCCTTTGTGTACTCCATGGTCTCATTCACTGTCTAATATATAAGGTTTATTCAAAGAGTCCTGCAGCACCAAAAGAGCTTTCAGTTTTAACTGTAGAGTGCAGATGCGGCAGAGTATAAACTCAGCTGAGATCTCTATATATACTGTGCAGAACTGAAATTTCTTTACCTGCATAAGGTCTCATCCAGAAACTTTTCAGTATCAGATATTTTCTTCTGAAGGAACCACTCCATCTAGGTGCTCCTTGAGCAGCAATGCTGCTATAGACCCCAAACTAGGATTGAGTCTTGTGGAGCATCAGGTGGCCAAGGAAGCCTATTCAGCTGCAATTCCTGGATTGTAGCCAAAGTTGCAATGAGTAGTATTTTATTTACCATCAGTATATTTTACTGTTACCAAAGTTAATAATATATTATTTAATTTTTCAGTAAGAGGAGAGAAAAGAGTATTCTGTTAACATCTGATACAAAGGACAAGATAGTGCTCTTTGTTGTTTTCGTGGAGGTTTTTTTGTTTGCTTTTGAGAAAGGGCAAGAGAGACAATGAATGGCATTTGATCATGGTTCTCCTATGACTTTAGGTAAGGATCTCGTATTAATGCTCGTGCGTTGCCTGTGCAGAGCAGCCAGAGGAAGTAAGCCGTGATTCCAGAATTTCTGGGGGTGATTTTGAGCAGGTTCGCCTCATTTTCTTCTCCTGGGCTTGAAGCAAATTAGCTGGTTCTTCTTGACTCAGAAACTACTATGGTTTTTGCTGTGACAGCATGAAGTATCAAGGGATGCTGTGAAGGGTGCTGGAACTAGGCTGCCTGTAAGAGATGACTGGGTCTCTCTGGAGTTTGGAGCTCTGGTACCGTCTGGCTTGGGGCAATGTGCACAGAGCCAAGAAACTTGTCAGTGCAGTATATAGCTCACCAAAACCCATTGCTGGCCTCTGCTGTATTCATGAGAGGCCGCTGCATCACCTTCACAGTGTAAAGAAATGAGTCTCTGCTAAAGATAATACACTTCCTTTGTTCAGTATGTGTAGAAAGTGCTCTCAGCAGTGGTTCTCCTCCCACTGACACCGGTGTCAGCCAGGCTGAACGCTGCATCAGCTCCTCAACCTGCCCCCCTGCAGCCCCTTTTCAAAGTACATTAACTGGCTACTTTTAAAAGTCTAATTACTTCTGCCCTTATTTGCAAGGCTACTTGAATAGTTCCAACCTGTACAACACCCTTTAGGTGGGAAGTTTCCAGGCCACAGCCTTCATTCCTCAGAACTACCTGCATTTTTTGGAAAAAATGGTGTTGAGATCTGGCTGGTAAACCTTGTCAGGAGCATTGAAATACGGTCCCATTGAGAAAACACACAACAATTTGTAATTCCTTTACCCACGGCTGCAGCGACCCCCTGGCTAACCCGCAGCTTTGCGTATCCAGTGTGCTAATGCCACCTGGTTGCTGTGACACAGACTGGGAGATGGCTCAGCTGAGCTTACTCTTCTTCTGGGATGTCACGGGCCACATCAATTCATATCTGTCTTCTTCTAGCCTCCTCATTTTTCCATTAAACTTGTAGGAACTCAATTATATTGGAGGCTTATGTCCTTGTCTTTTAAATTTGGATGAAATTAGACGTTGAGCTCTGAAGATGAGGGAGGACCTGCTAATTTACACATTTACTGGACAGACAGCGTGAGTGTATAAGAATCCTATTATTAGAGTGTTGTGCTAAAAACACATGCTAAACTGCCTGGAAATTTTACAGGATGACTCTTATCTTAAACATCATCATACAAAATTAGACTTGTCTATAAAAATAATTATAAAAAAATTCCAGTGAGGAAAAGTATGGAAAGCCCCTCCCAAATAATCATGATAAATGTCGTTTTTCATCTCTCATTGGACCATAAGCAAAGAAGCAGAGACTAAACACTAAAAGGTAAAATGAGTAACATGCTGCTTATTTCTCATACTGAGAGACTGAGAAAAATGTGAAAAAGGATATGCTAAGAGTAAAAATATAAGAGATGAGTTAAAAATACTTTGATGGCAGTTTGCATTTATTTCCTTTCAAAAATTAAGACAGTTAATTTTTTTTCTTCAAAATGTGCATTTGAATGCCTCCAGCACACTTAAAAGTATGGTGAAGGACTTTATTAATTTTTAGAATTCTTTAACCTTGCTTTACATCATCTGAGAGATGTCAGTTTACTCAGGAACGTGAAATCACTGAACAAGAGCTGCATCACAGGGCAAGATGAATAAAATTAAAGTTGCCATGGGGACTTCAATTTGAATTTTTTCACTTTAGAGTTTAAAGTCTAAACATAAAAATCCCAGTAATTTTTGGCTTTTGTAGTTTAGCACTGAATACACACATAAATTAACAGTTTACTTGTGGCTGCAAGTGTAGCTATTACTGTCTAATGTATAATTCCCCGTACACAGACAAGCTTTGTTTTTTTCCCTGGTTCTGTAAGTTTTTAATTGACTAGTGTTTTGCAGTATGACATAAAGAGCAGGTGTTCAGAAATTATGTAGAAATTAAAAAAAAAAGGGAAGAAACAGGTTATTTTTGACTGAGAAATTTCCTCTGGCATTTGAAAGAATGGAAGAAAGACAAATGAAGGCCAGGGTTTTTATTGATACTAGTGTAAGCCATAAAAAAAAAATAAAATCAGGAGAAGAAGTAGACTGTGAATAAAGACATGTAAATGACATGGATTTAGGGAATATCAAATTGCAGAGCATTTCCTCTCCTTTATGCAAACTCATGAATGCAATCTGTTGCTACAAGATTAAGCGATTCTGGACTGAAAGTTTCATAAAAAGTTGTTTGATGTTCACACAGCACCTGTAGAGGTGTGCAGATGATGTGGTAGTTGCTGCATTGAAATACAGAAAGCTGAAATCATTCCAAGAGGCCTGAACTTGCCTTCTGTATTGCTTGCTGCAGGGATCAATCTTGATGGCTGGGGCTTTGAAGTCTGCTTTTTGTAGACCTTCAAGCTTAAAATATTGGGGTGATGATCACATCTCCTGTTGGATAGGCACAAGGTGAGTGAGACCCAGCATGGGCTGACCCTCTGGCTGCAAAACTCCTTACCAAATAGTTCCTTTACAGCCTCTATAGACAGAGCCAGGCAATTACTGAAGCAGCTGCTTTGGTCCTTAGGAACAGCAGAGCTGCTGGATGAGTCTTTCCCAGTTTTGGGGAGAGTTTTGCAACCTGGTTTGGGTTATGCCTTGCAAGACTTTGTTAGCCAGTCCCAAGCAAGCAAGGTGGTTCAGAAGTATCCTGGACATCTGCAGGAGCCCCAGTTGCTGCTGCACAGACACAGTCCTGGTCCTGCTCAAGATTTCTCTTTAGGTTAATGGAAGTTCTGGAAGGCAGGGTATGCCTGTTGGCATTCCTGCTCCCCATGGCAGTGCTGCTTTGTTCCCCAGACTCTGGAGATGTAAAGAAGCTAAAAGATCATCTTGTCCATCTGCTTGACTGGCAGGGGATTGTTCCCCACAGTCTATTTCCAGGTGTTTTGTCTCGCTTTATTGATCCAGGTGGTGGGGCTTTTGTTACTTGTCTTGGGAGACATGTTTCAAAATATAATAGACTTGCTTGTTGAAAAATATTTCCTGATATGAAGCATACACTTTTTCTGGTTTAATTACTACTGCCAATTTGCAATTACCAATGCTAATTACCATTGCCATGTTAATTTTTAAAAAAATGTAGTGAGTTCTGAGGTAAGCTGGTATTTTAGGATTCTGACAAATTTAACTGGATCAATACTCATCCAGTGGGAAATTCCCCAGCAAAATATAACATTCCATTAAAAATCAAAGTAAACCATTGTGATGTAAAAATTTCTTCTGAAATGAGAAGTTCTGGGGAAAAAACAAACCCAAACACTTCAAAATGAAATGTCTAAAGTTTGACATTATTTTATAGAATTGAATATAACTTTAAAAGATATTTTGCATCTTAGTTATCTGTCTTTCCATGTTAACCTTTTTTCTTTTTTCCAATGACTGATATTTTGGAGTAATGGAAAAATCTTTCCTGGCTGGCATGTCCCTTGGTTCAGATGTGTGATGACTTTTTATCCTTTGGAACATAGAGTTGTTTTCTCACTGTACCTGGGGAACTGGGATCCCTGCCTCTGAGACAGTCCCCTGGCAGAATCTGTTCTCATACAAGCCTACAGAACTGACTGAATTCAGAGCAGCCCCTCTGCTGTTCAGCCAAAAATCCAAGCAACCTAAGTAACCCTCACTGCTGTTGTGCTGGAGGTCAAGAAGAAATTTTCCTGGAATTATCTGCAATTACCACAGTGCCATGAACAGCTCATTTTTCAGCCAGTAACTTCCCATGGAAAACTATTTTGTTGGGAAAAAATTCTGAGCAGATGTAGTGAGAGTTTCTGTGCAAGTGAGCAGAGAAACGATGGTTATGTTGGAGCACTGCTGGCAGGACTAAATACCTTCTGGTTATTGGAGATACATTGATATGCTACTCTGCCTCTTCTTATCTTGTGAGATGTTCTAGGGGATATCTTTTTAATGGTAATGGCCACACGTTATAAGATGTGCCTTGAAATGAAATGGATTTTATATACTCTTTACCGGCATTATGAATGCAGCACTTGTGATATGAGTTGATGAGAGCTATTCTTGATAGAGTTTAGCTGTTATTTCAGCTTCAGTGCATTTTAATCATGCTTCCTCTGTCAAACACAGCAAATATTTCCATTCTTCACTCAGGTAGCTTTTTCTTTTTCTCAGTGGCTCTGGGATACAAAACAGAGCAATAGAATTATTTCCATTTGTCTGTTTGTGTGTTTCCGCTCTTCGCCAAAAGCACAGCATTTAGAAATCCATGTTGTTTTGGGGAATTATTACTATTACCCCAGCTGGCTGATATCCTGCAATGCCTGTAAAACTGAAGTCCACAGGATTGTTTAAGGCTGGAAGAACATTTAATAGTGGGAAGAGAACCTGATTGTATATGATTGTAGATTTTAAATCCAGTTGCTGAAAGGGTTTGCAGTTTATAGCTGAATCAAAACAATAGTGGATAATTTTAAGCAGAGGAGCCAGAAACCTCAGTAGGATCAGCAATGCTCAGGCTGGGGTCTGCAGGCAGTAACTCTACATTTCTCCTGATTATCTCCATGATGTATGCTTTAGTCTGGGGCAAGATTTCACTGTCTCCAGCTTTTTTCTCTCTTCTTTCTCTCTCTTTTTTCTACTATGAACTGTTACATAATTCCGTTTTCAGAAAACATGCAATGAGATAAAGCTGCTTTATATTCATTCTAAATCTGGGAGAAACAAAAAACCAAACCTATCTCCCCCACAAAACCAAACAAAAAAAGCTCCCACCAAAAAAACCCCCATGAACAACTCCCCACCAATTTGCATTACCATAATCATCCTCTTATTAGTCGTTGCAAAAATTCTCACTTTCAGGAAAAGAGAAAAAAGAGAATTAAGTTGATCAGGTTGAGTGTTCATGGGTAAGAATCAGGGGGAAGGCTGCAGGGCAGATATCCTGGTGAGAGGCTGTTACAGACAGCCCACCCAGGATGAAGAGGCAGAGGAAATATTCTTTGAGCAGCTGGGAGAAATCTCACAATCACTGGTCCTTGTTCTTATGGAGTACTTCAACTTACCAAATGTTTGCTGGAAATACAACACAGCAGAGCGAAAACAATCTAGGAGGTTCCTGGCACAGCTGGTGAGGGAGCCAGCTAGGGAAGGTGCCCCGCTGGACCTGTGTGTGAACAGAGAAGGTGTTGTGGGTGATGTGATGGTGGTAGAAGGCCATTTTGGGCACAGTGATAACGAAATAACAGAATTTTTGATTCCTGGAGAAGTAAGGAGAGGGATAAGTAGAACTGCAACCTTGGACTTCCAGAGGGCAGACTTTGGCCTTCTTAGAAAACTGGTTGACAGAGTCCCTTGGGAGGTGGTGCTGAAGGGCAAAGGAGTCCAGGTAGTAAATTTTAAAGGGGCAGGAACAGAGAGTCCCTATGTGCCAAAAGATGAGCCAGTGGGGAACAAGACTGGTTGAACAGAGCTTTGTCTGGAACTTGGGGAAAAAAAAATAAAAGAGAGTTTATGACCTCTGGAAGAAGGGGCAGGCCGCTCAGGAGAACTACAAGGATATTGTGAGGTTGTACAGGGAGAAAATTAGAGGGACCAAAGCCAAACTAGAACTTAATCTGGCTACTGACATAGAAGACAATAAGAAATGTTTCTATAATTAGATTAGCAACAAAAGAAGGGCTAGGCAGAATCTTCATCCTTTATTGGATATAAGGGACACATAGTGACAAAGGCTTAGGAAAAGGCTGAGGCACTTAATGCCTTCTTTGCCACAGTCTTTAATATCCAGACCAATTGTTTTCTGGACATCCAGTCCCTAGAGCTAGCAGACAGGGACGATGAACAGAATGAAGTTCCTATAATCCAAAGGGAAATGGTCAGTCATCTGCTACACTCCCTAGGCACACAAGACTGTGGGGCAGGATGGGATCCAACGACAGGTACTGAGGGAGTTGTCAAAAGTGCTCACTGAGACACTTTCCTTTATTTATCAGCAGTCCTGGCTAACCAGGGAGGTCACAGTTGAGTGGAAGTTAGCAAATGTGATGCCCACCTACAAGAAGGCCTGGAAGGAGAACCCAGGGAACTACAGACTTGTCAGCCCAATCTCAGTTCTGGGGAAGGTCATGGAGAAGATCAACTTGAGTGGCATCACAAGGCATGTGCTGGACAACCAGGGGCTCAGGGCCAGACAGCAAATGGGCTTATAAAAGCTAAATCCTTGACCAAAAAATCCAGCTGACAGTCTGTCACAAGTGATGTTTACTAGCAATCAGTTTTGGGGCCAGTTCTGTTTAATATCCTTATCCATGATCTAGACAAGGGGATCAGCTGTACTCTCAGCAAGTTCACAGGCAAGACCAAGTTGGGCAGGAGTGCTGACCTGCTGGAGGGCAGGAAGTCTCTGTGAAGGAATCTGAACAGGCTGGAACAACAGGACAAGACCTGTTGTATGAGGATCAGCATAGCCAAGTGCCAGGTTCTGCACGGAGTCACAACAATCCGATGCAGTGCTACAGGCTGGGGGGAAGAGTGGCTGGAAAGCTGCCCGGTGGAAAAGGACCTGGGGCTGCTGGTTGACAGCAGCTGAACATGAGCCAGAGTGTGCCCAGGTGGCCAAGAAGGCCAAAGGCATCCTGGTCAGTATCAGCTATAGTGTGGCCAGCAGGACAATGATTGTTCCCCTGTACTCGGCACTGGTGAGGCCACACCTCAAATCCTGTGTTCAGTTTTGTGCCCCTCTCTACAAGAGAGACATTAAGGTGCTGGAGCGTGTCCAGAGAAGGGCAACGGATCTCGGGAAAGGTCTGGAGCACAAGTCTGATGAGGAGAGGCTGAGAGAGCTGAGGGTATTTAGCCTGGAGAAAAGGACACTCAGGGGAGATCTCTACGAGTATTGCTCTCTACGAGTTTCTGAAAGGAGACTGTAGCCAGGTGGAAGTCAGTCTCTTCTCCCAAGGAACAAGCAACAGGACAAGAGGAAGTGGTCTCATGTTTCACCAGGGGAAATTTAGACTGGATATGAGGAAAAATGTCTTTGTGGAAAGGTTTCCCAAGCATTGGAACAGGCTGCCCAGGGAAGTAGTTGAGTCATGATCCCTGGAGGTATTTAAAAGATGTGTGGATGTGGCACTGAGGGACGTGGTTTAGTGACAGCCTTGTCAATGCATGATTAATGATTTGACTTGATGATCTTAAATGTCTTCTCCAACCTAAATGATTCCATGATCTCAATGTAATTATACTATTTCCTTTAGGTGTCTCTTGTCTTCTGTGAATAACTAACCATAGACTATCTTGAACTCTTCTGAATTTTAGGCAAAATTATATTATTTTTGGTATCAAATGGAGATTGTTTCTATTGAAGAGGTTTTGTTGACATAGGTACACTAAATAAAAAAAAAAATAGGTGCTATGTAAAAATTCTTTGGAGGATTATTCCATATAGTTGAAATTTAAAAATCCCTAATAATGACAGACTTGAAACATCAATTTAAAGAAATTTCTTCATGCAGTTTTGCTATTAGTCTGGAAGATACTTTATATATATATTCTTTGGTGCATGGGCTCCCTCTGGAGCTTTATCTTATTAAAAAACGCCCAAACCTTAAAGCACTCTTAAAGGTTTAATCAAAACCATCAAGCAAACAAAAGACATAAAGGCATTTTTTCTGTTGCTGCAGCATTCAGTATGAATCTTTTCTTCATGGATGTTTGATACGACTGGAGTTTCACCATGTTATGCCAGCTTGGGAAAGCAGCCATTAGAATTAATGTCTAGTTGGACATTAAAAGAGCCTTGCATGAAAACTATGCCACACAGCACACAAATAATTAATTACAGTGTTCTGAAGAAGCAAAGTGCCATGTAAATCCCAGGCATTCATCACACCATTGAGAGTCTGATGGCTAATAGCAGATTTGATTTTGTTAGCAATGATTCATCAACGAAGGAAATTTTGTTACTGTGAATATTTTCACTATCTTTCATATGTGTTTTAATAAAATGTGAACACACACAAAGGAGAAACACTATCTTCATCAAAATCTGACACTGCCAGTGTTGGTGCAGACACTTTCCATGCTTTTCTCTGAGAAATTTTAGGTAAACTTGGACAGAATTGCATGTCTCAAATCTATTTAATGATTCTGATATGTTTACCAGCTTTTCTTTATTAAGAACAAAGTAAGCAAATAGATCTGTATTGGTTTTATGAGCAGGGAAGGCAGTAAAAGTCATATTTCCTTGAAATGTGTTATTACTATTTGAAGAGCTTACAAATAACGCTATTCTGTAGTGTTATAGGAATAGTTTTTCTTCTCTTTATTTTCATAAAATGGGAAGTTACTGTGCTTTAACCAAGTGCATTTCCTTTTTGGGATTCTGATTGATACCAGTAGCCAAATACAGATTATGTACTTCAATTTTTATCTCTGATCTGTATACTGCACTGTCTTGACATGAACCAAACTGTAGTTTTGTCCATCTCTCAGTGCACTCTATGAGCAAGGCAATTCAGAGATTTTGTCACACTTCTGACCACTACTGTTCTCATAAAAGAGATTTTTTAATGTCTTCTTGGACCCGGAGGGATTTCTGTTGCATGGAGGCCTGACTGCATTTCTGTTTCTTTTTTTTTTAAGGTATTTTGGTGTTTTCTTGGTTTGACTTTTTCTTTTTTTTTTCTCCCCAGAACATGAGTAGCACCTTGTACCATTAGTTTACAGACAGTGATGTGATTGGTATTTCTTCCTGCAATGAGTTTGTGATTCTCCCTGTAAAGACATTCTGTAATAAGTGATTCTTTTCCTGTGGAGCTCAGGGAAGTCAAGATATTCGGCTCTGAAAACAAAGACTACCTAGTCATTTTTCCTGAAAAAAACCAAAGAAAACCCTAAACCAAACAAAATTCATTTTCAGAAGCAGAAGATCTTTTGTCCCCCGTGAGTGACCCACAGAGTCACCTGTTTTCTGTGCATGAGGATCTCTCATCCTGGCCTGCTGCTCGGGTCCTCTTCTCATCTTATTATATGGTCTGTTTTCCTCTTGAAGCCTGGCTGACTTTTTTGAGGCTAGAATGTCATGGATGCTCATACAGATCAGTTTCTTTGAAGCAGTGGCTGTCTGCTACAAGTGTGTGCTCTGTTACACTAATGTTCATTATCCTTGTTTGTGCATTTTATTTTTGGAGATACTCTTTCCTTGTTAGGAAAGGCTAATAATGGTTATGATAATCTTGCTGTTTATTTTAATTTATTAGCTGATGCGAGGCTAACAATATATGGATTTAAAAAAATAATAGAGCCATTATCCTTGAGACTATTATAAGGTGCATGACTTCTTCAGTTAATAACTCACATTTTTTAAATTCAATTTGCCAGTTAAACGTCTCATTTTAATTTTTAACATTTAGTGCTTTTTGGAAAATTTTAGTTTCTTGGCACTGCCTCATAATTAAGCTCACTGTGTGCACTGTGTTACTTAAAGAGCACTAATAAGCAGGACATCACACTAGTTGTTTCAAATCACTGCCCTTTAAAGAAGACATATTGCACTTACTGCGGTTAAAAAATACCAAACCAAAACAACAAGTAACAGAAGTAGAAAGGCCCAATCAGGAAAATTGCCATACTGAGTGTTGTGACTATGGTCCTACCTCATGAACATAATTTGTTGAGACTCATAAAAAGCGAGTTTCCTATCAGGCTGAAACTCAATTATAGTCACATTTGGGGCATGGTGCACACAGACATTTCTGTGTCAGGTTTCTTTTCCTGGGTGCTGTCACTTTCCTCAGTTGGTGGCAAATGGTTAAAGGGGCTTCAGCCTGGCAGCTGCTATGTGGCCAAGATCCGACAAGGCTGAGGCTTTGGATGTAAGTGCAAAGCATCTTCCCTGGGCAAGCACAGAGTTGCAGCAAAAGATTGCAGCAGTTGGATTGGAGTTGAGGTGCCAGGGTAAAAGGGGCAGGTACAAGATCAGCAATACTGGCAAATGAAACTTGTAGGCATCTAGCCAGTTTCCATAAATTGGAAAAGGTCTCATTTTACCTTGATGACAGACCCAACATTTTGTTGCTGCACATCCTGAGATTTTCCTGTCTTTGCTTTGCAGAGTGGATCTCGGGTATTTCATGAACAGGTTCATAAGGCTCACTGCTAATGGGGACTCTTTTCCTTTGTCTGCTGGATCTGCGACTGATGCTGCACAAAGCTGGCAGGAGAGCTCAGCCAGTTGTGTGGGAATGGGAAATAATATTCCGTTATTGATCTGAAAGGGAAGGGAGGAGTAAATGTAATTGTGTGGGCTCAGCTGTTTACTATTTGCAGTGTGAGACTGCAATCAGGAGACTTTTTTGAAACACAAACTTCTTAAGTAAACCTGGTGAATTGAGTGTATGATGTCAGCTCAGGCTGTAATCCCTCTTTTTTTTCATGTTTTGGTTAAACAAAGACAGTGCTTTCATTTGGTTCCCTAAACCCCCACTGAAAACTAACTGAAAGTTGTTCAATCATGCTGCATCTGCTACTATGCCTTTTTCTCTCTCTCACAATTAACCTGTGACTTGATTGATTTTAAGATTATTTGATGAAGAGATCAGAGTTTCAAAAATAATGAATTCCCATTAGCTTCATAAGAGTAGGTGGCTGGTCAGAGTAGATGAGGGCCCCTTGCATGCCCCATGATGGGAAAAGTTTTGTAAAATCTATAGAGAGCACAGAAGTGTGGAAAGCATTGGGTCAAAACTTTCATGGAACAAGGCTTCCTAGATTTGCCTGCCAACGGTGATGTTTGCTTTTCGTTTTAAATGCACCAAGTTTGTGATGGCAGAATGGGGGTTATTCTGATCACTTGTTTTATGTGAAGAAATTTTCCATACAAATGATGCATGAACAGATTTATAGTCCCATTTGAGGTAAGTCTGAGTCTCTTGAAAGCTCTTTTCAGCCAGAAAGCTTGGTGATTCATAGTAGTTTGACAGCACCACAACTTCCTGATTTATGAGAACATAAAATGTTAAAACTTTCCTGTTCTTGTTATAATTGGCCATCCTGGGTCTCCTGTGAGGAAGGTCTACTTCACATTAAAATAAAATAAAATAAAATAAAATAAAATAAAATAAAATGTCAAAGTTATTTGAGGATGGAAAAGTTTTTTTCTTTTTAATTAACCATAACGTTGTTTTTACACTTAAAGATTACTCATTTCCTTTTTTTGCCTTCTACAGTTAACATTCAGAGGAGGCCTGTATGAACCTGCAGTTTTTATTCCTTAGTTTATATTCCAGAGAGATGCACCTCACAGAAACTTTCTAAACAAACACCAGAGAAATGAGAGTTTTTGAAGGTCTTATAGCCACTTCACTGAAGTATGTTTAATCTCTTCATTGCTGCATGAATGCAAGCCTGCAAATATTCCCACTGACCCAAGTTTGTTCTGGGTAATATAAATGGCTGCTTTTGACAGATGGGACCTGTCTTTGCAGAGATCAAGAGGCGAAGTATTTTAGATCTCGATGTGATTGTGGTTTTGTATTTTATTCCTCCTTATATAAGTCTAGTCCAAAGTCCAGTGAATGAGATAAATCTTCCTTCATGCAGCCCTGGAAGGAACATATAGATAGAACTACCTGAAAGATTTTGGTACTTTGCTTTTGTCAAAAGTGAAACAGCTTTGTGATTTCTTTGAGAAGCAGGGAGAGGCTCTGTTTCCTCTGGCTGTGAGGAATAAGCCTAGAGAGAGGGTGAGCAACCAGCCCCAGTTCCTGACCACACAGAACAGCCTTGAGTCTCTTGCCACAAGTGACAAAAGTATACAGGGTCCCTTCTGTATTTTTTTAATGTCAATGAGTATTTGAAAGATTTTTTTCTTCATCAGTATACAGAGACATATTAAATTAAGTCACAATTTTCCAAACAGTTCTACTGATGTATGTGGGATGTCTACTCTGGCCGTTCTCCTTTGGGCTGCTCCTACAGCATCACATGACTGTGCACTCTATGCTGGTCATCCTGAGTAGTGAAATTGCGCCCTGTGCAGGGGGTCAGCTCCAAGCCCAGAGGAAAAATAGGTTTTGCAGAAATCCTGGTCCAAAAGCGAACAAGGAATTTAATTGACATTTAGGGGTGAATATAAGCGGTGATTTGTATCAGAGATCAGCCTTTGTACTTTTTCCTTTTCTAGTGTTATGCATGTCTTCTTTGCTTTGGTGAAAAATTCCTGCTCGATTATTTTCATGGCTGCATACCTTGGGTTGTTTTCTTGTATGTTTTTGAACCTACTCCTTTCCTCCTTTTATACTCCAAATAATAATTTCTTGACTAATTATCTTGTGAGTTAATTTACACAGAAGTATTCTGTTCAAGCTGTTATGTAGCAATAGAGAATTTGTATTATGAACAAACAGCTAGCTTTGGAGGTAAAATATGGAATAGGTATGCATGTGCCATGTGTAAGTATGTGTGTCCGTGTACATGTACATAAATTGTGTGTAAACAAGTTCATATAGGAATATGTGTATACATGCACACATAAATATGTGCCTATGTATGAGTAGGGAGGGTTTTCTGCTGCAAGTGTGATATGTCAGCTGCAATCTGTATATCAGTCTGAAATGATCCACATATTGTATGTTGAAAACAGAAGAATTGTGAAACAGTGAATGTGCATAATGAAAGTACAACAGAATGACTTGAAAGATCAGGTAGTTTTACAGTCAAATGTCTCGAAGTTTTAAGAGAATGTAGCAAGAACCTCATTACAGCTGCCTGCTTTTGCAGTTGCTGTCATGTGCAAACAGACTGCAGACCATTTTGGAGAAGAGGCATCACTAGCAATGG
Source organism: Eulacestoma nigropectus (assembly GCA_013397775.1). NCBI lineage: Eukaryota > Metazoa > Chordata > Aves > Passeriformes > Eulacestoma > Eulacestoma nigropectus. The sequence goes on from VZTE01004148.1 coordinate 301,934, forward strand.
CATGTTTTCAGGAAACTACTTTAAAGCCAAAATGCATTAAAATGTAATACAATTCATTGAAATGTAGCATAATGCTGTTCTAAATGTATTAAAAAGGGGCACAGATAGTTGGGCTCGCACTGAACCAAACACTGTCTCTGTCAAGGCACAGAAACATAAACCAGCAATAGGGTGGCTAAGGTAAGAGCTGGTCATCTGCTCCTGGGAATAGGATATGTGAGCAAGAGATGGTGTGGAGAAATTACTACTATTCCATCAGCCTTCACTGAATTTGTGTCAGACACACTTAGGATATGGGACAAAGGGTAAGATCTCTGCCTTTAACAGGGAAGAACTGAACAGAGATTTCTTGACTAATCTGATATATTTTCAATCGAGCTGGCTTGAGAAACCTCATCCAAGGCTAAGGCATTGCTGAAACGTCACAGCAAATTACCCATAGTCAAAATACTGAGGCTGTCTCAGACCCAGTATTATTGAACATTTTCATCAGTCACCTAGAAGACAGGGTAGAGAGCATACTTGTTAAATGCACAGATGACAGTAATCCACAAGGGACCTCCAGAGTATTTTAAGGGAAGACGTGAATTCTAAGTGACAGATTAAAGCTGCTGTCTGAAAAAAAGGAGGCTATTCAATAGCAACGAGGCAAGACACTACAGGTGGATAGGAGAAGTCAACCTTGCAAATCCAGAATGGTGAAGTTCTGTGGAAAATGGGTGAAGTGGAATGCGATATAGGCACAAAAACAAAAGTAAAAGAAAAGATTGTTCTGGGATGCATAAATGTGAAACAATTTGTTGCTCAGATACTGCTAAACTACTTGCCTAGAGTGGTTTGCCCAGTTTGGGTGTCACAGTCCAAGGAAGACGTGAACCAGCTGTAGAGAGTTCACGGAAGAGCAAACAGAAAGATCAGACATTCAAAGACACAAATGTATGAACAGGCAGCTTCTTAGCATCGAGAAAAGGTGACAGGATCTGTTAACAGTTTTCAAATATTCAGCATAATACATACAATGTTGTGGAAAAGGTTCAGAAAAAGGGTTGGAAGGAACTCGTCAAGTAATCAGGCAATGCAATTTTGTAGCCAGTATGCAAGCAGTTGAGGCATGTACATTTAAAGTCACAGGTGTGAATGGAGAACAGTTAGTTTCAGGCTTTAAAATTACTTCTTTAAATTTGGCTCACTTAAATATAAAGCTAGGAAATTGACTTGGTTTCCTGGGTAAACTTCAGCCATCCTGATGAACATGTGCAATGATGTTTGGATAACAAAAGAGAGAGCATTACCACAGTGATGCTTAATTGAGCTAAATCCACATATAATCATTCCTATTATAGTGAAGTACTGTAGCATTTAGATGAAGCAAACCACTTACAAGTTCCCACAAATGTTTCATTGTGTGGCTGTTTCTTCTCTAACTTACACTGATGGGGATGGGGAAATGCTCTACTGAAATCCGTGGCGCTAGGCAACAGTTAAACATACTTTGGCATACCAATATTAAGGCAGACTAATGTTTTATATTATTTTCTTTTTAGTAAATTATTCATTACTATTATAACTGAATAGGCAGAACTCAAAGAAACGCCCCCCAAAACACCTAAGAAGAATATATGGACCTAACGTCAAACTGCTGATGATCACAGGGCAGCACTTTCTTATGCAAATCAAGAAAAGATTGTCCTCAATCATCTTTTGCTACTCAAGTTTCTTATCAAAGGAGTGTTACATGTATTCTGGCTACATTTATTGTGGGTTTTATACAGCCTGATTCATGTGTATCTTTAGCGAAAGCTGTTGCCCCTCAGGTGCCAATCTGGCTAACCCCAGGTAAGCTTATGGGTAATATCCTACACTGGTAGCAGTCAATTTATCTGGGAAGAGAGGGCATGCTCATCCATTCTGGCCACCTTTTTTTTTTCCTAATAGGAATTTTTTAAACAGTTAAAAGAAGGGGAAGAAAAAGTGAACTCCACAGTTATTTTACATTTGTAGTTAGAAGATCTTTTCTGAGCATGGCCTGAATTCTTCGGTCTTGTCTAACCCTGTCTGTGGTGGATGGAGATGGAGGGCATAAGCCTAGTTTAAAACCACTATCTATTATTTAATTTTATTTCTATTATTTTATTCCTCATAGGCTTCTCAGCTGAAGTTAAATGCTTTGGAATTTATTTGAATAGTTCATGATTCTTTTCCACAGGAGAAAGTGAAATATTCCTTATCATCCTGAGCAATAGCTTTCTTTAAACCTCTTCTGTGTGCTTTCTGTGCACTTGCATTAAACTTTCCCTGTAGCCTTTAAAAAATATGCAATCTCATCCAAGTATGAATTCAGAAAAGCAGAGAACCATATTTGGCTCTTTTCCTGAAAAGGGCAGATGGGGTTCTTGGCATCTGCTCATTCTTTATTTCTGAATATTGGGTTGGGCATAGTTTTAAACAGTCTTTGCCTGTTTTTTTTCCCTTCCAAGATTTGGTCAGCCTGAATTCTAGAACAGCTGGATCTTTTGTGAAAAATAAATGTCAAGCAATCCCCTGGGTCCTAGATCAGCAACTTCTTTCTTCCAGTCTTTCATGTTGGAGAGTTACTGATTGTGCCTGACAGTGCTGTGCTTCATAAACTTTTCTTTCCAGTTGTTTCTGACAAATGTAAGGAAATATCTTCAGATATTGCTTTAGACTAACAACTTGTCCTTGGTTTTCTTGCTGAAAGCTCACTAAGATCTTGTTATTCAGAACTCAGCAATTCCTGAGAGGAATAACTTCTTTAAGCTGGACTGGAAATTCAGGTACTATAGCAATATTTTCTTGAGCCCACTATTTACAGTGGAAAAGAAGAGGAAAAATGTGGATGAAGCAGTGAAAAGTATGTCAGATATTAGTTAATGAGAATGAAGCATTCTGTGAGTTTGTGCATATTTTCCATTAAAACAGAACAGCGGACCTGGTTAGAATTTAGTCCATTAGAGTAGTGCTAAGAATTACCTCAGATAGATCTTACTTTGTACTTTAGGAGAACTAGAGGAAATGCGTTTTCAAAATATGAAATAATATTGGGATTTCTTTTTTGGGATATGAATACCTTCATCTTTCCAAAGGACTTGTGCGTCACCTGTAGGTGTTAAAGATGGAAAAGCCTTATTCAGTTGTCAACAAGGCCGTTACGGGTTTTATTCTCTGGAGCAGGGTTTTCTAGTATTGTGCTCTCCTAGTTTTGTATTCTCTCAAAAATAAGGCTACCTTATCTCTTTTTCAGGAGGCTATTCCACTGCCTGATAGGGATCACTGTCAGGAAAGATGTGTGTGTATTAGCAGCAGCAGTTAACAGAGCAGCTAAGACACTATAATCCTAATAGAAGGTGAATTAATTGACCACAAAAGAGAATGAGACTTTACCCCAATCTCAGTGGTAGCAAGAAAGTGGAACAGAGAACATGTGGATGTCCCATCCCTGGCAGTGCTCAAGGCCAGGTTAGACAGGGCTTTTCTGGTCTAGTGGAAGATGTCCCCACCCTATATCAGGGAGGCTGGGAGTGGCTGATCTTTAAAGGTTCTTCACAGCCCAAACCATTCAATGAGTCTGTGAAATACATGAGATGTTAAGTGTACTGATTCCAAGAGTTCTGATGCAGCAGTGTATGGACAGTCATTCTGTAGTGAGCTGGTGCTGACCCTTCAGCACAGGGAAGCTCAGTCTGGCTTTGGGGTGTTTGAGTTTGCAGCAAGGTTCTTGTCAGGGGATAAAACTTTTAAGTATGTCACTGCTGGATTTATGTCACCTAAAATTAATTCCACACAACACTTCTGAAAATTCATCATTACTTGTGAAATATTCTAATTAACCAGAGGACAGTGACTGATAGCTAATCAATGCTGGTGAAGCTGGGCTTCTCCTAAAACTTTACACAGAAGTCACCATTTCATACTGTGCATTCCAGTCATTACCCCGGAGCACATAAAATATATCCTCTCTGTGTTTGTTATTGCCATATTGTGGGCATTTCCAGGCAATTGATATCTGCCTTTCCTCATGGCTTGAGTACATTGTGGACACTTGGCTCTTTTAATTCTTCTTTATAGCTGAACCCCTTCATCTAATTTGTTTCGCTTGCTTTTGTACTCAGTTTTACTGATGAGCTGCAAACGGTGCCATCTACTAGCCAGGACTGAAGGCAGTTCAGCACATGGAGTCACTCTGGAGCTGCAGAAGCAGGGATTTTTTCCTCCCCAATTGCTAGGCAGCAGCTGTAATAAGGCTGAAATATGTGTATTAATTTTTCTGTAAGTGTGCTCAGTTATGTGGATCTTTCAGCTCATCAATAAAGTCAGTTAGAGCAGTGCTTGCAAAATACCAAGAAAGCAGGTTACGTTGTTAGGGATGTTTTAATACTTCTTCAGTCCAATCACTAAACTAGTAATGAAGCTTCTCCTCTGTAGTACCTTCCCAGTATATTTTTGATATGCTTGTAGTCTTCGTAGATGTCTGCAGAATTCTTAAAATCTCTAGTGGCTGAGCGGTTGCCGAGGTGCGCTATTACTGACATAATGAGGAAAGCAGCTGAAGGAAGGAACTTTCTGATAGACAAAGCTAATCAACCAGTAAAGCACACTTAGAAATCTCCTGCAGCACTTCTTAGCCTAAGGCACCCTGGTTCTGGGAAGAAACACTGGAAATAGTTCTGTCTGTCTGCTGGAAATAGGGATGTGTTGTGGCTTATCTTTGCAGCCAAGCCCACTCACTAGCCCAGAGTCAAGGCATTACCAGCATTCAGCTGTTACCACATCACCTCCTTAAGAGTATGCAAAGTGTGACAGGGAAAGCAGAGGGGCTTGTTTTGTGCATATATGTGTTAGTGTGAGGGGAATATTAGCTGAAAGTATCCCCATTTTGCTTTGATGGGAAATTACCGTTGCTGTTTTTTGGCCTGAGAACCAGATAAACAACTGGACCGAATTTTTTTCAGTTTGCCTCAACACAAAACTAAATTCAGGACATTGAATACAACAGAGGCTCTGTGAAGTTATACTGGTAAACCTCTGCCTGTACCACCTTTCCCATGGCACTGATTTGAATTTTTTCTTTGTTCCAAATTGTTCTTTGCTCATATTGCCATACCCATTGAGTCTTTTGGGGCTTATTTTATAAAGGAAATCCCTAGTGAGGAGATGGATCAATGAGTCTGGAAATGTGCCAGTACATTGACATCTACTAACTGAAACAAGTGTGTTAAACTAATAGGTAGCTCTGATCACAGTGTCTGGCTAGCCTTTGAGTTCCTGTGACCTCCTCTACCAGCAGCATTTTGTTGGTGAGGAAACAAGAAACCCATCTGTCCTCCATGTGCCTCATTCACAGTCTCAGCCTGCTACAGTTGTGTTATCTCAGTTCCTTTCAAGTAAGAGGGCAGATTCATGACCTGTTTCTCCTCTTCTTGTGTGTTTTTGTGAATCTGTGTCCTGTTCCATTGTAAAATATGTCTATCTGCAATTGTAGTTTTGTATAATTGAGGGCAACCTCTTGGGACAGTATTGCTGTGCACAACCCCTGTCTCTCTTCATCAAGGTGCACAATGTTATTTTCAGGAAGTAGGGCAGTTCACAGAACTTTGGATTGTGTTGTTATATTTTTGTTATTCTTTATTGGTTGTTTTATACATGTGCAAATATGTAATTTTTTTGATATCAGGTTTTAACAGTGCAAGTAAGTATTTTGCATTTTAATCCTCTGTTGAACAGAAAATTGTGTTGGTCAGAGGGTGAAACTTCATATTTCAACTGTATTGTTCCTTAATTAAATAGTGCTAAATATGGGTAGGAATCGAATTCCCGGATCTTTCAAACAAGCTTTTATTTATATATTATTTTCCACTATCTCTTTGAATTAATGATAATTGAGATTTTGATCTGCTTCTCACCAGGCAGTCTTTAAATACATATCCATTAAATTCTTGACAGTGTCAAACAAATCTCTGGGAAGGTAAAATACACAAGAAAAATGGATTTGATAAAAGCAATTGTTAATTTGGTTGCACTTTGTGCTAGGGAGACTATGTCAATGAAGTGCAAGTAGCAGTGCAAGAGAAATTTCTTTTCCTATGTGGGATGAACAAGGGTTGGAAGTATGCTTTTCTATCCATGTTCTACTTTGTACATTGCTTTCTGTGTGAGCCAAGTTTTTCGAATAGTTATGAAAATGGACATCCCTGTGTCATTAGACATATTTTTTGTACATGCAGACTGATGCACATGAAATCCAAGTTTTCCCTCACTGCAGGCAAAGGCTGTTGAATATATATTTGCAGTCACTAAAGCCCTTTACTCCTTTGATTTCTCACGTGTATTTTCACCATGGCAGAATTTTTTTTGTCATTTGGATACCTGGTTTGGGCACAAGATATTCTCCTGCTTTATATCCTTGAGGAATCTCCACGTCCTACCTTCTGCTGGGTCGTATGTAATGGCGATGACTCCAGCAGTGCTGTACCCCCCAGTACCAGGGAATATCTCAGGCATTCCACAGCAGTTTTCTTTCCCTCTAAAGGGACACAACTAGACAGCCCCCAAAAGAAAGTAATATGATCAACTCAGTGCTCTCTTGACACCTTTTTTGGTATCTGTCAGATAGAATATGACTCACAGGGTCCACCAAGGTGTGTGGGATCAAGAGGTCAATCACGCTGTCCAAATTGCATGGACTGCATGGCATCAGGTCTCTCTGGTAGTTAATCTTTAGATTAAAATATCTGTCCTGGATTTTAACCTTTTCTACCTAACTAAGGGAAAAAGTGCTAATGCTCTAAACTAGCTGACACAGTGAAGTGTTGACAGATTTTGGTAGCTTAAAGAAGTGCCAAGGTTTACTGTAGTGAAACAGAGGCTGTATTTGCATTTGATTCTGCAAATCTAATCTCATCAAAGTTAAGACAGCTGAGATAAACCTAAGGCAACTCCATACTTAACATAACTTCTTTACGCAGTCATGCTTAGCAGTGCAGCTATATACTCCCAGGACAACTATGGCCTGTTTTTTAGTGTGTACTGGAGTGTTTCTGTTTTTAATATACAGGTCTGACTTTGAAGAGGAGAAAAACATGCCTTTTGTAAGTTTCTCATGCTGAGAAGCACAATTAAAAGTAATTGCTTCTGTTTCCAAAGTAAAACATGCCTTTTAAAAAGTGTAATATTCACCAGTACCCAGGGAGACACTTCTGCCATATAGAGACAGTTTCCATATTTCATTTTGTAGGTGCTCCCATCTGCCCCTCTTTAAGCAGTTCTTCCTGAGAAATGAATGAAGCAGTTTCCTGAAGCAAAGCCAGTATAAAAGGAAACTCAACATACCAGAAGTAGAAAAGTGAAATAAAAGTGATCATTGCACCAGTTTAAAGGCATTTGTGCAAATTGCCTTATAACTATAAGCAGTGTAGACTGCTGTGATAAGCAGAGACATTTTAAGGTTGAGATGTTTCATATACAACTCCGATGCTAATTGTAAATGAAAAAGATTTTATTGATAAATTAAATTTGTCTTGCTTCCTTTTTTTTTTTTCTCATATCGTAAAGATATAAATCTCATGACCTAGAGTTATTTTACCTGTAAACCATTATAAATAGAGGAAAAGAAAGTTGCTACTTGAACCTTGAGATGAGACAGAACAATGTCCGGATGGATTCAGAAACGAGTTCTGACCTAATGACTGATTTCTATGAAACAGTCTAAAACAGAGTCCCACAACAGAATATTCCCCATTTGGAATTTGCAATTTTATGCCCAGAAATAAAGATATGTCTAACATACGTGAAAGCATGGGCGTGGGGCACACTTTTGCTCTTTCCAGGTTATGAACTTCATTTTTTCAGGTAACTATTTCACAGGGAAGAACAACTGGACAGGTTGTTTTGCCAACTACCTAATGTTTATGTTCCCTAGAGTACAGGGTAGAAGCTGGACTCTTGCCAAGTACTATGAGGAAAAAAGCACAGAACTGATTCCCTTTGCAGCCTTTCAAATATTTACAAACTCATGAGATTCACAGTGTCATCAGTGTTTTCTGACTTACTGAATTGGCCAAATCAATTTTTTTTCAATTCCCTTTAGACTTCCTCTGTAGTTCAACCTCCTGGGCAGATAATCATCCAATAGGGAAATAAATCAATCAAAACCATCTCAATCTATGAAGTGATAGTAGACTTGATGGAGGCCTGAGCCTCTCTATGAAAGACCCTGGTTTTCAGAGTCTGTGTTGATGTAGCCATAGGCACAGAAGGTACTTTTAGAAATAAGAATGGAGTAGGAGGTTGGGGCACTGGTAAGATGCTTGGGAGACCTGGTGCCCTGACATCCTGCACTCCATAGATTTCTTGCAGGATCTGGGGCCAACCAACTTTGCCTTTCTGTATCACAGTTACTCAGTTGTAAAATGGGGACAGCTGTCCTCCTCTATTTCTCAGAGGACTTGTGAAAATAAAGGCATTAAAGATTGTGAAGCCATCTGTTGCTATGGTGATGAGGCTTATTTAGGCACTGAAGAACCAAGATTAGAAACTAATATGTTTCCTTGTACAACTTATTTAGAATATGGATGGGTGGTGCTGACGTAGAAGGTCTGATTCTGCCTCCAGTAATGTGGTTGCTGATTCTCAGTGGGGACAGGAGCAGTCCTCAGTAGATTACAACAGACACTTTTCATTAAACTCTATTATTTTAAATGCCTCAAATTGGGTCAGTTGCATAATGTCTTGTGGTGGCCTGTTGTACCAGATAAAAATGGGGTGAAGGATTTTATCACCTGCCATAATCAGTAGATGCTTCTACACTTTTTGTCAGGTGTTTGGGGCTAAAGTGAATGCAGTGAAAATACGGAAATTCAGCAGCAGGGAAGGTTTGTAAAATTCCTGTAGGTATTGTGAGATAGAGCAGGGAAACTTTAAAGGGGAAGGAACTTCCATGTTTCAGAAATGTGGGATTGCTGTGACAGGGAGGAAGCTATGGATGAGTCAGAGGACATGGAGCAAAGGGCTTAGGTAAAATGGAGTCAGTGGGATACCTGTGATACTGCCATTGTTGAGGAACAAGAAACCACTTCTGTGAAGTGGTTTGGCCTGCACAAATAGACTTGATATCCAGAGAGTGATAGATTTTGCAAATCCCATTTTTTTTTCCTATTTTCTTCCAGTACTGTGACAATATCATCAGTCCATCAACACCATTTAATATTATTGAATAATTTAGGTTGGATGGTACCTCTAGGTCCTCTCCTCTGACCCTCCTGTTCATGCCTGGGCTGATGCACAAGTCTTGCTGCTGGCTGGATCCAAGCTATAGCTCTGGGACTGCCCTGTACGCCCTGCACACTGCCTCTTAGCCTAGGTCTGCCTGGGTATCTCTTGCACTGCACGCTTTCCACTGTCTCTGTTTCCACAAGAACATATTTAGGATGGGGAAGTTTAATAACCACTTGGTCTAATAGATGAAACTTTTGGGGTCAACTGTAAGATGTTTGTTTTTAAACATCCTATCAAAATATGAAACACTTTCTCTAAATCTGATATTGAGAGAAGTTCCAGAGATCGAAGTCTCATTTCCAGATGGACTAAGTTAATATATCAGTGAATTAGTTGCCACATTTTAGATATATTTTTCTTTCCCCTGCACCTGAGACGTAAGTATCATAATATTATGTCAGGATAGTGAATTGTTCTCATTCTTATACTAAAGAAGTAGCTATTCCTTTCCAGGCTTTTTGGTCCATCTTAAACTTTCTGCTTCTTTTTAAACTTGACATGATTTTTTTTCCCCCTGTGTATTTGTGTCTCTGGGTTATTTTAACATCCTATTCTCACCTGGCTGCTTTTGTCCAGTTTTTCTCCTTTTCCATCTGATGTCTCTGATACAGCAGGAACATAAAAGCTGGTTAGAAAATAGAACAGCTAAATGATTGTATGTTCCTGCTTGACCAGTGTGACTTTTTTCTGGTATTTAAAACCAAAGCAAATATGACCATTAAATGCAAAGTTCTCTGAAGAAAAAAAAACAAAAGAAGCCATCCTTATTTTTTGTGTTTTGCCAAGACATTTTACTCAGAAGCAATAGGAAAACACATCCAGGCGAGACATTGATTTTAATGCTAAGAACAATTTATTTTGGTAGTTATCTGTACATCGCAGGTAGTTTTGCGAGTAATTTTCTTTAAAAGTAATAAAACTGTGTCAAGTGCCCAAGTAAATATTCTTCTTGACTGTTGTCTAGTGTTCAGTAAATCATTTTGGAGGAAGGATTCTTATTTCCTAGAGTTTATAATTAGTTTAGTCATTCTTTGCTCTTTCAGGTGTTTAAGCTAAGGCTCAAATTTTACTTTCCTGTGCCTTTGAATCATTGCAATGACTTGCACTTTCATTTGCTTCTCTTGCCTGAAGTAAATGCCAATAATCCTATGTGAATGCACTTTAGAAATTCCACAGGTGTTAGATGGAAAACTGACTTATAAATTTAATTAAGACAAAGTTGCTGAAACAGAGAAGTAAAGTCTACATAACTGTGCTGCTGCTACTGGGGCTATGACTTGGGAGGCATTTACCTTATTCAGATAATCTCTTGAGTGGGGCATGAAAACACATGGGAAAGCAGCCTGGGAATTGCTGGCAGGGTTCAGGCTGATCTTGTACTGGCTGCAACACCTCCACAAGCTCCACTGCCTGGGCTGGCGCCTAGGGAAACAGGAGTGACTGCTCTCAGTGCTAATGGCTGGGATACAAACGTCAAACTCATCCTTCTTGCCAGTGCCTCTGTGTTGAAGGGAGCAGAGTTCCTGGCTTTCTCCTAGCAGTCTGTTGGCCTGAGACTTTGATTCACCAGGGATATTTTCGCTGAGGGATTGCAAAGCTCTCTTCAGCCTGTTTGTAATTAGCAGACTGTGGCCCAGGGTTGCTGAGGCATGGCATGTGGCCTTGCAAAAGCAGTTACAGCTTAGTGTGGTTTCTTTGGCGCACTCTCTTGGAGGATGATTGAATGCTCTGTTATCTTCTGAGGAAGGGAGGGGATGAGCAGATGGAGGGCTGTCGCTGTTAGTACCGAGAGCGGCGAGAAACGACACTATCAAAGTTCAGGAAAAAAGTGGCTATTTAATTAATTATAAATCAGTTTATATAACTTGGTTCGCAAGAGTAGCATGGTACTATTGCTTCCTCAATCAACCACCTCCTAGAATGATTGGTGGAGGCTATACAACACTCATTTCAAAATATTTTCCTCAGTGTACCATAGCAACCCTGCACAACAAACTCCAGGTGCAAAGATAAAGAATTAGTTTACAAAACCGTCTTCACTGTTTTCGTCTAGTCTGCATGAGAAAGCAATGCTCTCACAGAACACTGAGAAAAAGCTGAAGAATTCCTCTGCTTCTAACTTTTTAGCATCCATAGAGGGCTATCACCATTTGAGAGGGGTACATGCTTCTGGTGTGCCCTGCTTGCTCCAAGCACCTGGGTGAATCCATAGGGAGTGAAGCATGTGTGTGAATGGCCCAGACTATCTTTTAAGTTGTCCTGTTTCAGTGTTCTCCAAACAGCTCAATACAGCATATTGAAGGGTCAGTGTTACATCCACAAGGTGGGTTTCCACTGCTGTGCCCAACATTCAGCGAAAGGATTTCCATGCCAGAAGCCTTTGGACCTTCACTGCATTTCCACACTGGAAATCAATTTAGACACTGCACGTCCACTGCTAACTTATGCTCTGCTTTAGACACTGGACCAGTGTGTTTCAAAGGCCAGTAGACTACACCTGAAAGAATGTTTCATGACTTTGCAGCTGATAGCTGTATCCCTGGCTGTAGCACTGTCATCCCATTTCAGCCCTCAATAACTCAGTGGGTCTGATTATGGTCTCACTTAGATGTGCTTGTGCCAGGAGGCTTCTGTGAGGGTGTTATTGTTTGTTTTTAGCCATGTCAGAACAAAAACAAAGCTTTTGGGGGCAAATCTAGATATCTAAAATCTTTCTGTGGAATTCAACTGATTCCTTGCTCTCCCTTCTCCTGACATTTAGGTTATCCCTTGGTATGCCAACAGGCCATTAGAGAGGCCTCTAGGAGGAGTGGGGCTCCTTAAAAGTGAACTATGGAAATTGCCAGCTGCAGTTCCATGTTCAGTGTCATCTTCTTTGACCAAGGATGGAAATTATTTTAATTGTCTTTATATTTTCTCTAATAGCTGAGATTTCCTTACTGTCTGAATTAAGAAGAGCATTTGCTTTGGTAAAATAAGTAAGAAAAGATGAAGATGTTTTGTCCCTCAATGCATTTTTAAGAAAATTTCAAAGATGTGGTTCAGAAATTGATGAAAACTAGATGAGATGTAAATATTGAGAGGCAGGAATTTTCCTTCAGGTGAAGGATGACATTTGCATAGAAACAAGAATGACTCATATGTTCTTAGGTGAATGTCTAACTAGAATCTAAAATTCCTGTGCATCAGTCACCTGTTACCTTAGATGGCAATGGGAAATATGCTAAGCAGGGTACCCAATTCTTCAACATGTCCCACCACAGGAACTGACAGGAGAGAATTCATAAATAAATTGTATCACAATGAGATGCTGAACCAAATTTTATCACTGCAAAGGCAAAACTTGCATTGCTTCTAATAGAAAGACTGAACTGTTCTTTCTTTTTCTTTTTTCCATGAAAACCATGCAATAAGAGGGGACTCCTTCTTGTAGAACTATTTTAGAAACCATTAACTTCACTGCAATTTCACTTTTGTAGTTTAAATTGTATGAAAAAAAGGTACTGATTTATTTTCTTATCTGTATCCTTTCTCTGCCTAGAATTTTCATTCTCAAAACAGAATATCCAAAGGTAGAAAGACAGTGAAATGCCTCTATTAAGTTCTGTTGATCTGTGGTACCAAAATGGAAGTGATTGTTTTAGACATAATGTTCTTTCTGTAAGTTTTTGAACCAGCTTTCCTGCAGAGAATTTGTTTCAAGTTCAGTTCTTCATCTCAACTTTTTATTATGAGTTAACAGTTCAGACAGGTTAATATCAAGTGATTTTAATAATTGTTTTCCATTAGGAGGGCAACTCAGCAAGAATAGGAACGTGACCCTCTCAGCTACTAATCCTGTTGCTACAACCAGCAGGTAAAGTAATCTTTTCTGTAACTTCCACTTCTTCAGAACTGTTTTATTTCTGTCACTTGTGAAAATATGTATCCAAGGCCAACTAAGTTCTTTAATACTTTCCCCATATTTTTTATTTTCTCTTTTTTCCTTTGGTCTGTGAATTACTGCTCATTGGACTTTGAAAATACCCCGTACAACTACTGAACCTATCCTGAAAATAAAAATATCACTTTCATAATGAATGCAAGGTAAAATAGATGAAAACTTTAACTTTTATTTGCTTCTTCATGCAAAAAATCCAAGTGACTGTAGCACCTATACCAGAGAGACTCAGGAGTTATGGTGTCTGTTGGAGTCACACAGAGAGAAAATATGTGACACAGAAACTTCCCCAGTTTATATTGACAGATCCCAACATTGCTCATCCACAGTAATTCTCATTAGTTCTGGGTGAACTTGAAGAGATACTTGTATAAGTCCACAAAACATGCTTTACTTGAGATTTAAACATATAGTCTGATAATGAGTTGACTCTAGGAAACCTCTGCAACAGCAAAATCACCCACTGGGGAGCAGGGATGACAAACTTTTGGTAATTCCCTGAGGGACAGCACTCTGCAGTTTCTGATCATGCAGTTTCCCACTCTGACTGGGGATCCTGGATTTTTTTATTTTTAATTTAAAAATGGGGGGGGATTTCCCCCTCAGTTCTATCAGAGTGAAAAAGGATTGCTCCACATCTTACTGGAAAGCAATGGAGTAGAAAAATTGTTTTAATCAGTTTCCACATGGAAATCTTTAAGACTCTGTTGCTGGACTGCTACAGAAATACTTTTCTGTATGTCTTTTCATGTGCCATGAGATTATTTCTGCATAAGGAAATGTTGTGTGTTTGAACAGTGTAACTGTTAGCTACTTGGAATCTTTTTGGGCTTATATTAAAAACAGTTTTGTGGGAAATTTGCTGACTTACATGTATATCTGCAAGTTTTATTACAACACAGAGACTTGAAATACTTCTTATTTCTCTTAAGAGCTTCTAAATAGCTAAAGCAAACTTACCTTGTCTCTGTGTCTCGTGAAGGAGTACAATTATCTGTGGATGGCTTAAATTGTGTTTTCAAAAGTGGTAGAATACATCAAAACCCTGACCAGCTTACAGAAAAGCATTAAGTGCTGATACTATCCTAATGCAGTAGCTCAACAGACAGGAGTTCCAGAATATTCGTAGTTGGAAGGCACCCACAAGGATCATCAAGTCCAACTCTTAAATAAGTGGCCCATTCAGGGTTCAAACCCATAACCCTGATATTATTAGCACCATGCTCTAATCAGTTGAGCTAATCTCAGGGATGGATTTTCAATATTTCTTTTTTGCCTTGTCATGGTATTCAATGAAGGTTTCTGCCTACATTATTTAAGTCAAATTCATCATGACCTTCACTAGCTGCTATAAATTGGGTTTGAAGTTATCTTTGTGTTATTCCTTCCTCCCACATGGATGCTTAGCTCCCCCTGCAAAGAAGAACCTCTACCTCATTTGTTGATATACTTAAATATTTTAATAATCAGCATTTGATTTGGGTTTAATCCCGACTCTCTTACTTCCTCTGCTGTAATATCACAGGCAAGGTCCTTAACCTGTGCCCACCTTCCGTCATCCATGTTAAAATGTTTATCTAAATAGCAGCCTACTTATATTGTTAGGGATCAATTAATTTATTAACTAATTAACTGAAAGCACTCTAAAAATATAATGTGCTACAGATATGATTTTTGTCATTAACAATGCTTCAACGCTGCTAATGCTAAAACATTCATTGGCAAAGTCTAGAGGGTACTGAAAGAATATTACATCAATTAACAATGGGAAAGTGTGTTATTTGGATACATGTGAAGGCCGTTACAATATTGAGAGTGGAAGTGTTCTGATTCTGGGCTTCCCCCATGCCAGCTCCAGTCAGGCAAAACATCTTTTGTTAATACTGATGTACTCTAATCTAAGTCTGGTGAGAATTATGTGAACATCTGGGGCTAAGTTTCAGCAGATATAGATCTACATTATGTAAAAAATGATAAAGTTTATTCCTACCTTCTGGTCTGTTTGTAATCCTTCCCCAGGAACTTTTAGAGTATTTTCCCTCTGTTCCTATTTTGGGCTGCCTATTTGACAACATGAAAGAATTAGCAGGAAATAGAATTTGTTTCTCAGTATTAATTGCTCCAATACATGCTGCTTCTTTGCATGTCTGCTTTCTTCAAAGTTTGCTTCTGCTCAAAGTGTGTGCTTCCTGCTATGTTGTGTTAAAGGGCTTTTAGCAAAGGAACGGCATGCTCAGTGATGGGGAGGATGTCACTCTTTGATCAGCAGCTTTTGTGCCTACTGAACACCCTTGCTCCGATCTGAATGCTGTCTGCAACCCTCTGGATTCTTGATCTGTGTGGTTTGTTTGCTGTAGTTCTTGTCACAGTATTATGCAAAGCTTGTTAAAATGCTGACGCTTCTCTCTGCCCCCGTATTATTTTTCCTGTGTTATTTTTGTGACCTCTGGCTGAGGCATAGCCTCTGTATACCTCATCTACTAATTTGCTGTTGTTTATATCAGAAATAGGATGCTCAACTTGTTAACTACATCTATCTAGTTTATGAAAATATATATTCAGCAAATACATCCTCTTAGTTTTGTTACTTTTTTGCCTTCTCTTCAGTGCTTAAGTACAACTCAGACTGGCCAAATCTAGCAATAGCTGCCTACCCCTGCCAGATTTTAACTCTTACAACAAAGAACCAAAGTTCTTAATCTTGATGTCTCTGCAGCCTGTATACACACCCAGAGGGCAATACTCACTACAAAACACAATTTCATTCCATTCCATCAAAAGCAGGTGATGACGCCTAGATAGCCAAGGTGTATCACTGGGAAACAGGGAGAAACTGGCATTTTTTCTTACTCCACTGAAGGGCATTTTGCGGGACAGAAGCGCTTGCCACATGAGTCATTTTATGCTGTTTGAGGGCAGGCCCCAGATGTCTTTTCCAAGGTGCTGAATATTGCTAGCATTAATTTTTTTAACCCCTCTGTATATGTCACAACTTCATGATCATGAAGAAAACTAAGATACCTTAGTTTTACCCTAAGATAAATTTAATGAGATAAGGGACAGCATGGACCTCATGTAATTTATCTGCAGTAAAATGTAAGTGGGAATCACCTTGAGATCTAGGCTGTAGGAAAGCAGGTGTTTATTAGTTTTGATATATATCTGCAACAAAAGATCCATTTGCATGTAAAATGTATTGCCAAGATTGATCTAGATCTATGGTATTGGCAGCAGTGATAAGGCTGATCATGTGGTGTGGTATGCTAGTCAAAGAGAAATTGCTGCTCTATTCACCTCTTAACCTTTGCAGATACAAGATCAAGGTAGTGAATGACATAACAGTAGATTTGACTCTTTTGCAGTATCACAAGCTCCATGTTTGCTCTTATTTGCCAAATACACAAGATGCAGAATTTATAATTTTCTGAGCATCTCAGTCAAAGAACAAAATGGGAACTTTTATGTAACCTTTATATGCCATGTACTGCATTCGTTGTCCTTTGCTGCAGCTGAGCCACTCTGTGGTACAAAGAATAGATGTTCTGCCTTTACCCTTAAATCCTGTTGGTAGAAATAGTGACCCTGATTCTACTCTCACACCAGTGTCATTCTGAGTGCAGGTCATGGGAAAAACACTCTTTCTTTAGAAAGTCTTATCTACTTTATTAATCTTAAACCTACTTTTATGTATTATGTGGCTAAAAATCCCTCTTTCTGTGAGTTGAAATAAATCCTAACAGTGTACAAGCATAAAGAGCCAGCAAACAGTATGAATAGTTTTACGTTTGCAATATAAACTCTAGCCATTTCTTTAAGTTATGCAAGAAATTCGGGGTGCAATAACATGGACTAAAGTGATTTGAGAAAGGAAAATTCATTGTTAGGGAAAGCTGCTCTAATCACTTCATCCTTACATACAGTACTCGGACTTGGCTGTGGAAATACTGCAGAGTGCTCATTCCTGTGGTCTAAATCAGCAGCACGGGAGCTGGCTGCTCTGCAACGGCAGCTGAAGAGACAATGTTTGCTTTTCCAGCACTGTAGTTATGTAGAGGGGGACTCCAGAATTTTAAAATCACATCTCATGTGCAAACAAAATTAAAAAAAAACCCCAACCACCAGCATAAATGCCATTTCTTTTAAAATGGAAGCAAGACAACAAAAGTAACTCTCTTCTGTCTGCTTCTGTTATTGCAGTAGGACTCTGGTATTAGTTTCGTAAGGCTGTTCAGACATATGAACACTCTTTCCTTTGCAACCTCTCAAATTATTCCACAGTTCCACTGGAAGAGATTTCTTGTGCAAAGAGATATTTTCAAATCCCCTAGTCAAGGAGCCAGGTGGATTAAAAAAAATGGATAGAGATAACCCCTCTGCCTTAAGGCAGCTGGATATTTAGCCTATTACGTCTTTTTTTTTTTTTTTT
>VZTE01004148.1:319620-428219 GCA_013397775.1 Eulacestoma nigropectus
TAAAGCCTTATCTTCCCAAAGCTCTCCTTTCCCCCTCCTTTTACTTCCTTTTTTTCATATGAAAAGCTCAGTAAGACTCAGGCAGTTGTCAGCCTCCGGGTCACTTGGATAACACTGCTGTCTCAAAATTATCTCCTTATTTTTTTTAGGAAGAGAATCTGGTCCTTTTCAATCTCATCTGTTAATGCTAACTCTTCCTTCTGTCTTGGAATCTGTAATAACATTAATTGAGGCTGAGCACATGCAGCTAGGTTGGGTACAGCATAGGTGACACTCTGTGGGTGCAGAGAGATGTGGAAGGCTGGTAGAGATGCAATGTGCTTGTTATTTAAGGCTCACTAATAATCGCAGTAGTTATGTCTTGGTTGCCAGTTTTTAGATTTGTGTGTTGAAACATCTTGAACAAAATGTTAGTGAGAGCAATTCTGCAGCATCCCGCTGACTGAATTCAAGGTGCTGCCTCGTTTGCCATCTGCCTGCAAGCTCACAGTAGTAATTATAGCGAGTCTCGCAACTGCTGGAACAAGAGGTATGTCAAATGCATTTTCCTTCCATTTGAAGGTAATTTTCATTTTCTCAACTCATTTGAAACTACATATGATTATGAGCTGCAGGTGTGAGAGCCACACAGAAGCAGATAGACATGTGTACACACCCATGGAGCAAGACATCAACTCCTAGAGTGTCCATAAGAGCTTACGTACTTATCTTGGCACTTTTAAATCAAATGCCGTGCTGGAGAAAATTCCCTTGTTATTACTACTCCTATCCTTGTGAATAGAATCTTAACATTTCTCATTAGTGCGATAATGTAGATATTAAAAAAAAAGCATGCTTGATTTTTCAGAGCATCGCTGGAATAACACGCACTGGAATAACAACACACAAAATTTGCTGGAAGTGAAAGTCACTTGCAGTTTGTTGAAACTTCCATGGGTTTCTAGTTTTAGTTGAGTTGCTGCTGTTACTCGTAGGTAGTTTCAGATCCTTGCAGAGTTAATAGGGATTGTGGATAGCAGAGAGCAGTAACTGCAGTAGATGTTACTAACAGCATTCTGCAGGTTGCTGTAGGCATTTCATTTAGCTGCAATTCAGAGCACCCAACTGGATTCAGTATAGTCAGTGGAGGAAAAAGGAGAGCCTGGAAACTCATCCAGAAGACTTAAGTTGGATATGTGTATTCCAGGCATGGTTGCTGGGACTGTGATGTACAGTGAAACGTGCTGGATCCCTGACCATCCTTGAACTAGTGCTAAAGTTGTGTTCTTCACAGAGCAGAAGGGAGAGTAGTAGCTTATGGACACAGCCATAGTGAGGATAAGCAGGGTGAAAGTGTAAAATTGGCACTATGTGATGAACAAATTCATTTGGTGCTTGAATTCTGCTCAGAGCTGGGGTCCTTTGTTTGGAAAGTGATTGAAGACCCCGTGCATTTGAGCATTAGTCATATGGGAGAAGGAGCAGGTTTGCATGTGGTAAGGAACATGGGAGCCAGGTGGAATCAGGGACCTGCTCCAGTTCTTCAGGTATCTGCCTGATCTCATGTCAGGGTGTACAGGGAACCATCTTTCAGAGCTGTGTCTGGAATTCACTTTGAAGCAGTGGAAGAGTAAGCAGGCAGAAGGAAGACTTGTCATTACATACCTTCTATACTGATCCACCAAGAAAACTGGGCTAGGAAAGGAAAATGAGCAGAAGTTTGCTTTTCCTGGATTTCCTGGTGGGACCTGCTTGGTATCACCCACTGGAGGAAATCACATTCATACATCCAAGCTGCACATTCTCCTAAAGGTGACTTTTGTGACTGCCTGAACCATTTCCTGCTCTGCTTACCCTCATGAGATTGGAAAGATAGGGGCTGTGTAGGGAAAGAGCAATTGAAGCTGATGGGTTCGGTGAGGAAGACTTACAGGTCATCCAGGCCATGAATAGGTTTCAAGGATTATAAAGAAGGGTTCTGTAGGAGGTTATGAGCACCAGGTCTCTCTCAACCTACTTAAATAGGACATTCATGCATGTCTTGAAGTAATGCCTCTTCGTTTGCACTTGCAGGTTCAAGAGTCAGGCATGCTCAGCAGCTTTGTGACTTGGGTTGGTATTTTTAGAATCACAGAACAACCTGAGTTTTGTGTCAAAGGCAAGAGCAGATTTAAGCTTTCCTCATCATATGTTTTGACTAAAAGCACCACATTATGGTCATCTTTCTTGTTCAATATTTAAACTAATTCTGGGCCAGTGGAATATCCTGTACTTTTCAGACAAGAATTTCTATAAACTTCTGGACCAATGAAGTCTTATTTCCCATGGATTTGTGTTTCATGATAATTCATGAGCTCTGAATGACAACATTTCTGTGACTGGGGTATGTACCATCATCTTTCCTCACCTTATTGTATAGCCTCAGCCAGTAGACTCTCAGGCGGCTAATGCAGGCTGAGCTGATCCGGTTCCACAAACTGAAGGAGGCCACCATTCTGTCAGAGGTAGCTGAAATTATCCTATGGGTCAAAAGTCATTGAGGAGCATATATAAAGTGTGATCACATAAGTCACGTTTCCATAGGAACTGGCTAAAAATAGGTCTGTATGAACACTCAGCGTCTAGGGTGATGTAAGTAGGATTTTTTTTCCTCAGTAAGAACATTTCAGACGCTTGTTAATAATTTGTGGTGGAATTTACAGACAAGTTTACAAGTCATCATGTGTGCAATCAGCTGTGTGCTTATTGCATCGTCTGCCTTCACTCCTGCTGACTAAAATGGAAAATTAACAGAGCATCCTTTCTCAAGGCTTAAAAACATCTAGAAGATTAAAAATAGCCTGAGGCTTAAAAACTTCACCTGGTAAGACAAACAGGGTTCTGTACTAACAGTCATCTCAATGTGAGTGTTGTAACTATAAGTGCTGTATGTGAAAGGTAGAGAGGAAGGCTTGGAGGCCTGTATCTCATGGAAAATGTGCCATATTGCACCATGGCAACATGTGAATATTTGCTATTTGCAAGTAATGAGTCTCTGCAGAGCAGGAAATTGCTACCAAATAAATTATTCAAATTATAAATACATTTGTACCTTGGGATAAACGTTGCTAGGATCCAGATTTTTGTGGAGCGGTGATTTAGGTTGTATGAGGTGAGACAGAGCTGATGTTTTTACCATAAGGTGACGTATATTATAACACCACACATTCTCCATGACTAAGTTGAATTTCTGTGTTTGTAACTGCTTTTGTCTTTGTTTCCAGAAGCCACTCAGAAATTGTCTGTTGTGTCAACTAAGAGATGGGACTGGATGATGGATAGTTAAGAAAAAAACCACTGAAAATATCTGGCTTGAAGAATTGCATAGGAGTGTCTACCACTGGACTTCTCAAAATCATTCTGTAGCCTGTTATAATTTTTCTCAAGTTCCAGAATTTATTTTCTAAATATCTGGAAGCAATTTTTATCCTGTTCTGATTTTCTTTTTCATTTTTCTTCAAAATCACATTAGGGTTAAACATTAAAGCTTAGCATCAGGGGTTCTTTTTTTTTTTTTTTTTCTTTGATTCAGTTTTTAACAATAAGACAATCTAAGACTGTATATGTAATAATAAAATTTTAAAAGTGTACATAATGCTGTATTATGCATATTGTTTCAAAGAGGGAGGAGGAAAGGGTCCATATGTCCTCTGAGCCTCAGAAAATAGCATGACACTGGACAAATTCTGAATTGTGATTATTAGCAAATGATGGATAACTTACAGACTTGTAGTTAATCATCAAATATATTATTTAAATTAAAAATGAATTCAAGAATTCAACATTCTCTCTGTGGACAATTCATTGATAGAAAAGAAAAAAGGATAAAATTAATCAAATAAATTATTTATTGTTAATCATGTGGTTCTAATTATAACAAGGTGCTGAAAAATAGATCAGCTTCTCACAGCACGGCAGAGTGCTGCTATGCATACGTATCACCACAAATGCAGCTGTCAAAGTATAATCCCTGTTTTAATTGCTTTTGGTTCAGGACAATAGTCAGGTACAGGAGTGGTAACAAAAGCATTGACCTACCCCATTTATTAAAAACTATTTTGTTTGCTTGCTTACATGACAGAGCATTCTGAGCTAGTGCTTCTGCAACGTGAGAAAGACCAGCCTGCCCTTCCCAAATCCTCAAAGCAAAAGTCTGCATGAAAGTGAGGTTGTATGACCTTCCCTCTCACTGACTGCCAGCTCAGAGGTCTGTATCTCTCTCTTCTGAGGGGCTGGTTAATAAAAAGGTGAAGAGCAGGCCTTTCCTGGCTCTCTTTTTGTCCCTCATGAAGCAGCTCTTGCTGATGCTCCTGTGGGACACTGGCCGGCTCTGGGTGGAGCAGCCTGTGGAGAGGATTCTTTCACTGGCTGATGCAGGAACCTTGTCAGGAGCATTGCTCAGCAATCCACGTGCTGCTGAATTTTAGATACAGGATGAGGGAGACACAGCACAGAAACAAATGAGACCTGTGTGAACACATTTGTTCTGAGGTCTCCAGAACAGTCGATCACCAGGCACTTCAGCTTCCTGAAGCCTTTGATAGCCGAGAGCTGGGTTTAGCAAGCCATACGAGTCCCATTGTTCTTCTGCCAGTGGGTTGGATCAGATGATACTTGAGGTTCTTTCCACAGTGGTATTCCATTCTGCGATTCATTCCCTTATCCAACTGAGCCACCAGCACCATTAAAAAGCCTGTAACAGTGAATAAGCAATATCCAGCATTTATTGCTCTTTTTTTTTTTTAGCTTTCACTTATCTTCCTCCCTATCAGTAGAATGAGGAAGTCTTCTCCCTTGAGATTTTTGTTGTGTTTGCAAAGCAAGTCAGGGTTGGATGGTACCCATTTGCAAGAACTGTGTTACCCAGACAAGGACAAATCCAGTGCTGTGCCCTGCACTCACAGAGGTTCAGTTGCCATTAAAAGAAGGGCTAGCAGCAGTTGCAGTGAGAAGATGAGAGTATTTTTCATGAAATATCTGTATATATTTTCAACAAAAGAGCTTTTATTGCCTTAACAACTTTCAGGGCATCTCTGGAACAAAGGCAGGAGAGAAATCGTGAATGCAAAAATAGCTGACGTGAGCTGGAGCATCCACTTAACTATAAATAGTGCTTTTTCTAGAAATCTAAAAGGTCCCTGTCCTGTCAAAATTAGAGTGATGGTTGGAAATTTGACATGCTTCATGGTGGTGGGTTCAGTATTTTTGACTATTTGCACGGTCTCTTGGATTTGTTACATCATAAGGTCAGGCAACAGCTGGTTGTCTGACCCTGTGACCATGCTGCAAAAGTGTGCAGTCCTTTAGGCAGCAGAAGTTGCTGAAGATGCTAGTTTTCTCTGCAGCTGAATAATAAAGCAGAACTCACCTTGTATACAGGACCTGTAAGAGGATTGAAAAGTGAGGTGGAAGAGCAAGATGAGTATAAAGCGGGTTAAAGTTGCCTTTGTGTCATCTGTGACATATCATATTAGTAAAAATAAAATCATTAGAATAATACAGCCTCACAAATGGTTTTTGCATCATCATTTTGTCCTTTGAAAATACATTAGAAGCAGCTTTTGCACTGTCCTAGTAAAATTTGCAGTGGCAGAAAATTGCTTACCATTAGTATACAATAATTCTTTTTTTCTCCTTAAATTTCAGATCCCTAAATACCACACAATAGTCCCCAATATGCAGGTGATGCTGGGATTTTTCTAAGGTTAGCAGTTTTGAAGATACTCCTAATGTTTTTGCCTTAGTGATAGGAAAGCAATCAGCACTGCAGAACAGGAAAAAAAGAAGCAAGAGACCAATACCATGTATTAGTCAGACTCAAAACATGACAAAATTCAGATTACCCCATGCTGAATACAAATGTGGTAGAAATGTTCAGAAACTGCAATCAAATAGCTTTGAATGTCAAACGAAATTACTTTGGGAGTCTTCTAAGCCCTCTTCTTACAGCACACTGGAACATAAATCCCCTACTTTCATTTGATTAGTCCAAAAGGCTATAGGATGTATTATTAAATCTAGAAAACATGACCAAAGTCTTAGTCATTAGCATCACTGAACACACAAATTCCTTTAAGGCTTTATTTTTTCTTGCTCTGTATCTTCTGAATGGAGCATGATCAGTGAACTTTTAAAACACAAGCACACCTGAAACTCGCTGACAGTTAGAAATAATTTTTAAAGAAAATGCTTTGGGAGGTTTTTAATCTGCTCAATTTGAGTGTCACAGCAAAATAAATATATATTATATTATTAGTGAATATTACAAGCTGTGGATAAAGATAGTTTGTTCATCATAGATGATAAGAATCTTTGGTTGACAAACTCCCCTGCAGCACAGGGGAGCTATAATCAGCTTTGGCAACAAAGCTTTTATGTAATTAAGTCACAGAAGTCTGCCCTTAATGAATAGTTGCAACACTGTGCATATTTTGCTTTTTTTAAACCTGGGAAAACGATAACAGAGAGTTAAGACAACTGTGCAAAAACATTGGTATCAATAGTAATAACAAGACCTCCAATGCCAGAAAACACCTCAGTTTAAGAAAGGATTTGTGCCTGTGCCTTAGTTCTATTAAATTCAAGAATGAGCTTAGAACTAAGCATGTAGTTAAATGCTCTCCTTGCAGACCCTTGAGTCTGCAAGAAATCTCTGCTTTTCTCTGATGGCTTCTTTTTGAAAGAGATTGAACTGAGCATTAATATGACTACATTGGTCCATGTGGCACAGTATCTTGCACTGGGCAGACATACAGGATATGCCAACCACATAAGTATAGGGCTGGTGTTTAGTCCTCCTTGCTGGCAAGCTCTTCCAGCCTCTAGTGGTTTGAGGTCCTCAGCCTGGCATGCTGTCATGATGTTTTAGAGCCTTTGATGCATTTATTCATTAATTTATTTTTCCCTCCATGAATTCTTTTTTGAGCAGTTTTTTTACAGATGTGCATTTTTAGCATTCCACAGATTTGATAACAACTTCTACAGCTGAGCTACGCATTCTTTGTTTTGAAGGTACTTCCTGAAAACTTTGTTTGATGCCTACTAATTCTTGTACTGGAAAAAAAAAAAAAGAGCAATTGTTTCCCATTCTTTTTATGCCTTTTGTGATTTTTCCAATGTCTGTTAAACTCCATCTTCATGATCTCTTTTTTTTCAGATTGAGGAATCACAATATGCTGGTTGGTCCTTGTTTGGAAGCTGTCTCAAAATTTGCACCTTTATTATGTTTCTTTGTGTCTCTTCTAGCTCAACTGATGTTCTTTCTGAGATAAGTGGCTCTTAATTGAACACAGGAACTAAGATGTGGGCATAATGATGATTTTGGTTTTGTTCTCTATTTCTTTTCTTTCCTAATAATTCCTAACATTCTTATTGCTTTTTGGACAACTACTGAGCATCAAGCTGGCATGTTCATGATGCTATTGATCATAACTCCAACATCTCTTTCCAGAGTGGTAGCTAGTTCAGAGCCCATCACCAGATCTTTAATATTAGCAATCTTCTTTCTTTTCTTCATGTGCGTTATTTTCCATTGTTGCTTTCATACTTGACACGGATGGTGGTAGTGACCCCTTTGCTGCTGTTTGTTATTGTACAAACAGGAGGCCAGAGTTTGAAGAGAGTCAGATGCATCTTGGCCTTGAGGACTGCAAGAGAGCCATGGCCCTTTGCCTTGACAGAGAAGCTGTCTACTGTTTGGAGTCTCTTTAACTTCTTGGCTAAAGCAATAGTTTAAATGACATGTGATAATCGAATACAGAATGGAGAAACTGGTCTGTATGGTGGAAAAAAGGGGAAGATATTCTGATATGTCACGCATTGCCTCATGATTCTCACCAGGGAGGATGTGATGCCCCTTTTGGTTACAAAGTCCACGGTGCATTGTCACTGACTGCTAATTTTACACCTATATGGGGTGCAGCTGTATATCAGCTGATGCTGTGGGAGGAAGGGGCTTGAACATTAGCTTCAGGGTCAAACCCTGCAGTTGTTGGTCATATAAGCATAAAGGAATGCACCTTCTTGAACGAGTCTTCAGGGCATGCATTTTCTTGACACGCATTACTAAAGGTCTACCTCTGTGTGGATGTCTTACAGAAGTCTGATGTTATAGTTAAGGTGTAATTTCTGTACTTTTTTACACATGGATTCTTTAATGAGGAAGCTTATTTTTGGTTTAACATACTCCATTTACATCTGCATCTTTGTTGAGGATGTGATTATAACAACAGTAATAAGCCACTGATTCTATGGAGTGGTTAAATAAACATCAGTGATGGGCTCTTTCCACAAATACTTTTTTTTGTGTGGAAAAATAGTCCATATATTCAGGAGAGAGAAATTATCTAGTCTCAGCAAAGGATACTATTATTATTCCTAGATGAAATACAAACACAATATTTTATGCAACATTCATTTTATGTTTGCAAATAAGTATTAGGATGAAAAGGAAAAATAGTTGTGTCCAGACACAGGCCTGGTTCTGTCTAAAGATGCTACTGATTCTTTTATTTCAGTTTATTTGTACTCAGAACACAGGTTCTCTTTGTGGAAAAAGACGAAATCAGCACTTTTCCTCCAACCAAGATTTATGTGTATTTTGCAATTAGGACAACAGATTATGTCCCCAGTTTTAGAAAATTTCGCGTTTAAAGTTACAAATGTGTGTAAACCTCTAAAATATTTGATATCTGCTTGAACATACAGATATTTGTTTTGACACTGTGTGAGTAGCAGAATTTTTTTTTTTTAAATGTGTCAGTGCAATAAGATGACCTTAATTCTGATTTGACAGTTAGATTTTGAAATCAAGGATTTTCTGATTTATTTGCAGGCCATTTTCTCTAGTCCACACTGGTTGCTTCTGAAACCTGTGGTATTTCTGTAAGGTGCAAACTTTATTCACTAGCCTGCTCAGCCCCTCTTCCCTTACTCCCCCGCTTCAGGCCTTTCAAAGTCAGGACTTCATTGTTCACTGCTATTTATTTACTGATTATTGAAGGATATATGGTCTCAAGAAGTCTTATACTCCAAAATACAAGATGACCTTTGTCTTTGTGTCTGGGCCTGTATAAACATGCTATAAAGCCCTCAAGTGCCTACTCCTTTCCAAGCATGCTAGGTGTGCTTCCACGCCATACAGCTTAGATCACATTAAGTCCATCCACGGGCCAAATGATTTTCCAGTGCTTACATCAATTTTTGCCCTGAAGGGCATGCACAATGCCCTGCAAAGCCACAAAATAGGAGAGGATTTTCCACAGCTAACCCAACTATGTTAACGATCATAAAATGCAGCCTTTCCTATATTCTTTTTTCTGTATAAACTTGTCTGTTTTAAGTTATGCCTCCCGTGCTGTTAGTGAGTTGTAACCTGATGGTGTTCTCTATAAATTACTGTGAACCATTTCAATTTTTTTACCTTGTCTCGAAGTTCCTGGCATTGTTTATTTCTCCTGGTTTTGCTTGTTGATTTCAGGAATTCCATCCAAAATGTGATGGTTCCCCATAGTTGTGATGAAAAGATGATTTTTTGTTCTTCATAATCTTTAGCATTTTGCACTGCTCCTAGTCATGAACATCTCGTGCATCGTTCCCCCCTTCTTACAGATCTTTTTTCTTTCTCAAAAAATATTCTCTCTCTTACTAGAACCTGTTTTGAACAGCAAGGAAGACCTGAATAACATCATGACAAAAGGCAAAGGCAAACAGAGATGTGTCAGAGATAAGTACAGCTCTGGAAAAGTTCTAGAAGCAAAGTTAGGAGTTAAGGTAATTTATGATGTCAGGGGGAAAATATATTTTCTTACATGTGAGTTTGGCATTATAGGATTATTAGAGGATAATTCTGCTCAGACTTGAGTCTTGGATTCTTTTTTACTTGCCTTGTTGTGTTCTGCAGCATCTTGGTGCTCCAGAGCTCTGGTCTTAAAGGAGAGTCTTACAGGGTGTAGATTTTTTTGATCTGGGCACAGGAGTAGTTAAGGCGCTTTGGAAAGTTTGAGTCTTTGTTGATGCCTTACAAGAGACATGTGAATCTCTTTACTAAATTCTTCCAGCTGTGTATTGTGGTTATAAGAAAAATAGAGTTTGTAGTTTACATTATTTTGTGACAGACCTGGGACAAAATTGTCCACTTCTGGGGATTTTTTCAAACCACTGTGTTTGCTGACTCCTAAAAAGGAAAGCAGGACAGACGTGTTTAAGAAGCTATTTTACATGTAGCTGCAGTTTGTTGCATCTGTTCTTCCTCCTTCTGCAGCCTCCAGTCCTGCTGGGCTGTTCCTTCCTATACTCTGATGGGGCAGCATTTTCATGGGACTTGTGTCCTGTGGATGTAGCAGCTAAGGTGCACGGTAGTTCCATGCACCAAGGTGCCATTAGATCATGGTGTAGAGAATATGGAAGGTTAATGTGCTTGCTTAAATATGCTTACTGAGGATTTGATAAATGTAAGCTTTTCTGTCTCTGTTCAGCACTGGTGAGCCCCCACCTGGAGTGGGGTCTACTCCTGGGCTCCCTGGTGCAAGAGAGACATGGGCGCACTAGAATAAGGTCAGTGAAAGACCACAGAGATGATTGAGGAGCTGGGGTATCTCTTTTACACGAAGAAACTCAGAGAGCTGAGATTGTTCAGTCTTGGAAGAAAAGATTTAGGGGGATCTCTTCAGTGTGTGTATTAATACCTGAGGGAGGAGTAAGGAAGGGAGAGGCAGATTGTCCCAATTGTACCCTATGACAGGACAAGAGATAATGGGCACAGGTTGAGTTACAAGAGATTTCATCTAAGCATAACTTTTTCTCTGTGAGCACTGGCAGAGGTTGCTCAGAGAGGTTGTGGAGTCTCCACCCCTAGAGGTATCCAAAACTGGACTAGACATGGTCCTGGGCATCCTGCTATAGCTTACCTTGATTGAAAAGGGGTACTGGACTTAGATGGTCTTCAGAGGTTCCTTCACCCCTCAACCATGACGAGATTCTGTTCTTCATATTGACTTTAAGTTATCACAGAATGAGAGAATGTTAAGTTGGAAAGCACCCTCAAGAATCGAGTCCAACTCCCGGTCTTGCCCACAGGTGATACCATGTACCTGAGAGTGCTGTCCAAACGCTTCTTGAACTGCGGCAGGCTTGGTGCTGTGACCACTTCCCTGGGGAGCCTGTTCCAGAGCCCAACCACCCTCTGGGGGAAGAACCTCTTCCTAATACCCAACCTAAACCTCCCCTGACTCAAATTCATCCCATTCCCTCAGGTCCTGTCACTGGTCATGAGAGTGAGGAGATCACTACCTGCCCCTTCACTTCTCCTCAGAAGGCAATTGTAGTCTGATACAAGATCTCCCCTGTCTCCTCTTCTCCAGGCTGGACAGACCAAGTGACCTCAGGTGCTCCTCCTACAGCTTCTGCTCAAGACCCTTCATCATCCTCACGGCCTTCCTTTGGATGCCCTGTAATAGCTTAATGTCTATTTTTATAACACGATGCCCAAAACTGCACACAGTTGTCCTTAAATGGCTCATTAAATGAATCTTGGTTTTTATAAAGGGAAAACAGAAGTCTGTGTTGCTTACAATGGTTATAATGTGCTACCAAGTGAAAGGCTCAGTTCTAGTGAATGCGATTTTCTTGCTGCTGTAACTTTCATCTTTTTTTCTGAGGACTTTCTTTTCCCTCTTTAATTCTTTTGACAAATTAGGGAAGGCTTTCGGTAGAAGACAAAAATTCTTTTCTCTGCTCTAGGGGAAGAATCCTGGGCCCAAGTGCTCATAAATTTTGTCTGATGATACCCAGATATACATTTAGGGCTATTAAAAAGAATAATTCAAATAAAAGAATTGTTCAGTAGTAGAGCAATAGAGTGCATTTTGCTCTTGTGCTCCAAGTAAACTTCTTCCAAGTATGGAGAGAAAAGAGTGTTTAAGTCGCACCACAGGTTCATTTAATTCTTTTAGCTCAAAATTTACCAGCCCTATTTCAGTCATATAAGTGTTTACTAAAATGGTCACCTCCACAAAGCCAAGTATTCAGCTTTTCAACATTTTGTAGTGCTTCATGTATATTCACTGATTAAGCCTCTCAACATCCCTGTGATGGGGATGAGTTGGTATATATTGCAAATTAATAGCTAAGGAAGTTAATAATTCAGTCACACAGCTTTTTTATTTAAGCTTTAGTCCTTTGACTTCTAATTACATGCTGCAGCAACCACACTATGCTTCCCTGGTAGGGAAAGTCATTTAATGAAGAGCTTTATTCCAGGAAATACCTCATTCCCCTCCTGCTGATCAGGAGAGCTGTGCTGGATGGATTTCTGTATCAGTGTGGTAAAAATGATGGATTTTACTCTGAGATAAACTTTAGAAGGCACACTTGAAGTTTGATTGGCAGAAGCAAAGGATTTGGGTACATGTGGCACTAAATGAGGGCAGCAGTTGGTTAAAGTGTATGAAGCACTGTCAGTCATTTACTAAAGACTTACTCATGAAACCAGTAAATAAGCCAGTAGCAGCACCTTGGTAATCTTTACTCTTGCTCCCCCTCAAATCCGGGATTGGACATATTCAGCAACCTTTTAGCTCTGTCTTCTGGAGAAGATAATCTGCACCCATGGCTTTCTTTCTATGTGAGGAAGGATTTGAGTTGTGGAAAAGGAAATCCTAACAGTAGGTCTGAGAGGGGCAAGTGTGCAATATTAAGCCAGCTGGTTTAGCTCTTGGAATCATTCAAAGAAGCCTTAAGATTATTCTAATATTTTCCAGGTCAACACTGGCTCCAAGCAGCTGCTTCAACAGCTGGAGAACTGTGGTTGTGAGCTGCTGCTGACATTTGCCTACATCACCTCCACAGGGAGGAAGAACGATGTGGAGTTGGTGTTTCTGACTTTGTGGTGCATGAATTCCCTGTCCAAGGAGAACCTCTTCCTTGTCAACCAGTGTGGCTCCTTTATGGCTCCTTTGGGCTGCTGCAGAGATGTTCATCAGAGCCAAGATCTGTGCTGAAATAAAACAGGACATGGCTGCTACTACCTGTAAGGGCACAG
Source organism: Eulacestoma nigropectus (assembly GCA_013397775.1). NCBI lineage: Eukaryota > Metazoa > Chordata > Aves > Passeriformes > Eulacestoma > Eulacestoma nigropectus. The sequence goes on from VZTE01004148.1 coordinate 332,678, forward strand.
CTAATTCTTTCCACCCATTTCCATCCTAGCTTGAACTCAAGCAAGTGACTTACCACGTCAGTTCCACACTTTGCACCCTCTATAAAGATATGTGGCTGAGAAACATTTCCATGTTTTCTTCCAAGAAGCTTGGAGCATCTGTGAAGTTGTGTATAAGAGTGCTCAGATATGATTTTCATCACTGTTCCTTGTAAAAGGTGATCTGATGTGAGAACTGTGTTGGTACAGATGTTTATACTGGGTGGTGATGATAGGGCAGGAGCTGGGTCAGAAAGGCACAGATCTGTACAGTTTCCTTGATGCCCAGACCCAAACTTTTTTCCAGTACCAAATGCATCGGACACTAAATCCAAATTTTAATACTTCCGTGCCTGCTTTTCACTCAGAATGCTGACAGGACACTTTCTGATGTCAGTGTCATTGCAGTTTATGTGATGCAAATTCTCACTCTCTGCTGCTGGGCAATGTCTCTCAGGAGACCTATTTCATACTAAAAGACTGGCCTCTGCTCTCAGTAACCTCGGTATAAATCTAGAATAAATTTTATATTGTCAACAACAATTACACATGCCATTCAGGGCACAAATTATGGATGCAGGTCCTGCCCGAAAGTTGATTCAAAGCTGAGATGATTAGACTGTTTCTCTCACTGCCTGGTACAGATATTTCCCACCTGTTAAATTTTTGGCATGGGCTCATTCTTTCCTTTGGATCCATGTTTTCATTCTGTGGTGCAAAACCAAACTTGTGTATGAGTGCTAAGTATGACCTGGCCATGCTCATTTCCATCCATTATCTTGGATTTGAGCAGACTGCCCATCAATAACTGTGACCTTCAGCACTTTATTTCTTCACCTGACTACATTCACCTTGGGTGGCATATGTTGGGCACATGAATACTGCTTTGGATGGCCCTTATTTTACCCATAGATAGGGAGTAAAGTTGTCTAGTCTGTCTTTCAAACTCTACTTTTTGCCCAATTAATTTGAAAACAAACAGTCCTTTCTTAAAAGAAGAATGACCACCAAACACGAGCAATAAAGAAACTTAGAGCCATACAAGACTGCAAAATAAGATTAATGAAAAATGTGACAAGCACAAACTAATCTGAAACTGTGTTTCAGGTTTGCAGATTCTGTGATATCCCTCCTGTTTTTTATGTCAGCCAAGGTTACTACCAAGCTGTAGGAGTTCACTGAATAAACCACTGAACACTGTGAATTCTCCCACTATATCACAATTACAGAAGTAGAGGCACTAGGTAAGTTTATGCTGATCCTTTGGGAACATTTAAAAAAAGTTTAATAGCCCTTAAAATTTCTCATTTCTAACCTGTCATAGATTCACCTCATGACAGCTCATTTTGCTGTGTTGTAAAAGCAGATGGAAAATTAGATCTCTGGCTCAAGATCTCACTAAAATCATCACTCCTGTTTAAGTCAGCAGTAGCCACATAACATTTAAGCCTGGATAGTAATTTCTTTCTACATCCACTGCAGCAGCAGAGCAACACATTGCCTGGCTTTTAGTGTTTCTTGTCTAATTAGAAGAGCTTCCAAAATTCTGTGTAAAGATTATCTGAAAAGATCACTGGAAATAATAAATAAGAGGAGTCCAATTTCCCATTCTGGGTATCTCACAAACGAGAAAGGAATCTTTAAAATATGGTTTCTGTTGATAAGATCATTAAATAGCTGCAATGATTACACAGGCTTTGAACCCCAACGAGGAACTTCTGCTATAATTCACAGAAAAAGGGGGTTTTTAACTGTCTGATACACTTCCTGTCTAGTAGCTCCAAGTATCTGGATCCTGTCCAAGTGCACCTGAGCACAGCACCTGTTGTAGCAAAGAGCCTAACAATGCACATAACTTTAAGTACATTAATTATCCCCCCTTTATAGAGAGCATTACTCAATTGAGGGAAGTGTCCTTGAAATGAAGGACATTAATCTAAGCCTTGCTGGATCAGAACAGAAGTACCCAACAGATTATGGGATTGCATTTGTGAAATAAGGACTCATTTATAGTTTCTTCACGTACATGACTGAAAACACAAACTCTTTTTAGTGTATTCAGTAGTCAGTGGAGAAATTTGGAAACTAGCTTATAAAATCACTCCTGTTGGGACATTAAACAGCTATTAGAAATTGAATTGATTAAGGGTTCAGTATAGTTCTAGAGAAAGGTGGTCAAAGACTTAAATACCTGCTTTCTCAATAGGTGGACAAATCAAAAGAAAGGCCAGCTGCTGGGAAGCTGCACTCAGAGAGTGCTTTTTTACTTTTAAAAATTGAATGTATTGTCAAATATATCAGCAAATTGAGCTGACAAATGGGGTTTATTTTACTGTGATTATTTTCCGTTGTTTGTTCCGTACCTCTTGGGTGTCTCCTGTCCAACTGAAGCAAAATGCACATGCAGAAGAACAGGGAGGCTGGGAAAAGGCAGAGATCCTTCTAGGATGAGCAGAGCAATACTCCACGTTGAGCCCCAGTTTGGGGCATAAACGGAATGTGCTGTAAGGGAAGGGTTGGTTTTGGTTTTGTATTTTTGGTGGGGTAGAAGAAGAGTTTCAGGTTAATTATCTCTCAGCAAAGCCTCTGTCACTACTTCAGAAATCCAGCAGTAGATGGCTTTTATTCTTTTTCAAATATCCAACGGGGCTTTGCACTGCTCCTCCTAGAGTGGACGAGCCACCCTTTAAACCATGTCAGAAGCTGAGTCCCCATGACTGTAGCTGTGGTAGGTGGTATGGTAGTCTGATTGGCAGGTCTAGGTTTAAAAACAGGTCATGAAGTCTCACTTCCAGAAGGAGACATGACCTGGTACAAATCTCTGCTTACCTGGGATGCTAGGGCCTACCTGAAGTTCTGGATGTACCCAGGAATCTGCCCTTCTGCATTTGAGTGGGAGATTCAATCTGATGAAAACAAAAATCTAACACACAATTTGCATTGTTGACTGAGTATTTTAGACCTGCATGGAATAAAAACTGAAGGAAAAATTTCATGAGGTCCCTTAAAATACCGTTCTCTCACATAATTTCATAAATTCTTACTACATTTCTCTGAGAGTGCAAATTAAGGACATATCTTTGGCCTTGAGGTTCCTTTTATCCTGTTCCTGATGACGATCTGGTTGACTAGGTGACCTGTGAAGGTCCTTCCACCCAAAACTGTTCTATGATGTTCTGGATTGACTTCTGCATGGAAAATAGCCTGTAACCTTTACTGAACAGAATCATAATTAAGCAAAGGTTAAAATTCAGCCCCGTTTAGACCAAAGAGGAATCAAAACTGGACAAGATGGAGGAAGCAGTGCTGAAGAGATGTTAGCGTTCTTAGAATATGTTTCTTGGCTATTTTAAATCCCCACTTTTCTTTTCCAGAATGGGCTGTGGAGAGCCAGGAGTGGTCTTTTTGAGGTGCTGGCTGCACACAGTTTGTGTGGAAGGAACAGTTTTGTATGGAAAGCTCCTCCAATTCAAATTCTATGCTGATGTGTCTCTGCCAGCTTTAGCATGGTTTCTTCTGGTGAAAAATCTCTACCTTGTCTCACATTTTCTCTTCCTCTGCTATCTTTTGAAATCTGAGATCTGTGTGTTTTAAGATTTTGCTTAATCTGTGTTTTTTTCTATTCAGTTAGTTATTTTACCCAAACCATAGCCAGCAATGGGGAATGCTTTTCACTTACATATATTTCATTACTTATCTGAGAATGAGTGGGTTCTTGACCAAGGCAAGTATCCTACTTGAGAAAAAAGGTCTCAGTTTTGTTCAATTCTGATGTTAAAAGTGTCCATCCAGGATATAACTAGCTCTCACTGGCACTCCTGTAAGTTAGTATTCTTGGTGCCAAAAAAATTGAGAAATTATTTCTTGCTTCTGAAATGTAAAAGAAAATGAAAGCAATTTACTTCTAGGGTGATCTATAATACCAAAGGCCTTTCTGGCCATAACTCAGACTGAAAAAGAAGCCTTATGCAGTAGTGTTGGGTAAAGAAAGCTGCATGATCATTGCAAGCAATAATAATATGAGACTGAACCCTGTCTTCATCGAAAGGTTTTAATAAATATCAAACTCTTCTCACAAGGTCTTCCAAGCCATTAATAAACAGCTTCTCAGCCATTATCTGCTTAGATTAATACTTATACATTAGAAGATTCTGTACATGTAACATCACAGAAGATTATGTAAGACAAATCTTTGTAGAATTGCTATAATCTGGTGATACACTGACCTTTGTGGATTGAATAAATTGTAACAAGTTTTTTTGTCTGTTTGTTTGTTTCTTTGTTTTTTAGAGCCAGAGTACATGCATTCCTGCTATGGTATTCTATTTTCTGGTAACAAGCATTATTTTTTTAGCAGGATTAAAGTCTCAATTTCACCTGTTTGATTTATACCAGGGCTCTAACAGGTTACTCTAGGTAATCAAAGCAGTATTTATAATTCAACTGGTTCAGAAAGAAGGACTGAAAAAGCCACATACAAAGGAAAAGAATATCTTTTTTGAGCTCTTAAACATCCACAGATTTCCGAACACCAGCTAAGTCCAACTACTGATATTTGAGTTGGGAATGCAAACAGGGGAATAGAAGTGGAGTATTATATTTTTAAGAGCAACGCATAGAGATATCCACCTGGGCTGAGGCAAATCTGTTTTGCTAGTATTCAGGTCATATAATCATGCCAGGAAGAGGATCGCATTGCACCCTAAAACTAGAAGGAGATTTTGTTCCTTTTTAGTTTGTTTTACTACTTTCCTGCCCATCTTCTGACCTCTATCTTAATCTGTGATCATGACAAATTGATGATTTTCACTGCATGTATTGTCCTTTAGCTCTTCATCCATCCTAGAAGGTGTTTATTCTCTGTTACTCTTGTGGACAACATTCATAGCTCCTGAAGCCTTTGTTTCACTTCTGTTTGCATCCTTTTGGAAGATGAGGCTGTTAATTTTCTAATTATCCTGATTATCTGCTTGTGATTCAATTTTTTTTCTGTTTAAATAAGACTGCCTGGAAGCGTACTGCTGTTGGTACCTCTGTGACACCTGTGAGCTTTATAATGGCACTAATACTTCTCTGTTTCTACCAGAAACATTTTTTACCTGATAACAACAAGGACTGTATTTACACTTTCCATCATGGCTCAGGCATCCTGTCTTCCATGAATAACCCTCAGGCCTTTTTCCCTGTCTGTCATCACTGACTAATGAGTTCTCAGCTCAGAGAAAAGCTTCTTGTTTCTAGTCTGTAAGTGCAAGCTGATGCCACTTTTGTACTAGGCAATTTGATTCCATTTCCATTGCTCCTGTTCTTGAATGTCTCAGGTACTTCCCACACAATATGCTAATGCTCATCTTTACCAATGACATCCCTCAGCAAATGTTGTGGCTCAGTCCTGTTTTTAACTTAAGTCGTTATATGAAAATATGACATGTGGAGATGTGAATGGTTCACGATGATTTTTCAGCTACAGCCACGGTCAGCTCCATTTTGCCCAAGAACTTCCATTTAAAATCCATACCACTATATTTCTTCCACTAATCTCTGTCTTTTCCCTCTTAATAAATATTCTCCCACAAGACATTTCATCAAATGCTTTTCTCATGTCAAAATTGATGAAGGCCCTGCATTTATTTCATCTGGAAAGTCACCTATAAAAGAAAACTGGTAATTTTATTTTGTGTTGTCATCCAAACCATGCAGCCATTCATCAGCTCTTCCATGGGCTCTTTTTCCCTTTGTCTGCTGCTGCTACTGGCAATACACATAGACCTAAATGTCTCCTGGCAAGACAACTCAATCCCTCGTTCAAAAAACCCCTTGCTAATTTTAAAAACACTTAGAGTGATGTCTTTTTTTTCCCTTTAAAAATCTAATTTCTTTCCTTTTATAATCTGATGAAGGTTTGCTATCAAATCCGGGTTGCGGGAAGACTAGAAGTCATGATCCTTTACAACGGAAATGTTTTAGGAAATAAAAGTGAAGTTGTCTCATTCTTCAAATTTTAAGGCTTATTTAGGCTGCCAGATGAAGTATTCTTTATTGTTTTCTACTACTGCCACGTGGATATTTTTCTGCACCCCGCGCGCCACAGACAGCTAGAAGGACATTAGCTAATTATCTAGTTAAAGGACATCCAGTTGTGAAATAGATGAGTTTTTTTCCTTGTTTTATTTTGTCTTCTGATAAGTTTTAAAGTGAAACATGGAGGCAGAAGAGTAAGTTTGAAATAGCATCTGTCCAGGCTAGGTTTGGTTTTATCTAGGGCTCTACACACCGGCCTTCCTGAGCTCCTAAATTCATTCTTTATTGCAAAAGAATGAATGTTAACACTACCTTTCATTTCAGTCTTGACATTTCAGCAAATTTACCTCTCTGAATCACTAACTGAACTCAACAAAAGGTTTTTATCTGCTGATAACTTTCCATTGGAGAGATTTAAAGTGCCAGATGACATTAGCTCTAGCTCAATGATGTTATTAAATTCTCACCTTAAATCTCACATACAGAAAGCTCTTGTCAGGTCACATGAATGAGATGATTGCATTAGTCATACTACAAGAGTGATACTCATTCCACTAAGTTCACTGTACTCAGACTGAAGTTTGATCTCTGAGAGGGCACTTCATATCTAACATGATGTGGTTTCTTTATGTTGTGGTGTTTTTACTAGTTATATTCTTGTCCATGCAATTTATACCCTCCTTGCTCTGTAGTATGCAATCCTCAGTATACTTTCTGCTTTTGTTAAGCTGTGATCTGCTACAGTAAAAAGAAAGACCCCATGATTAGTTTATTCAAGACATTTATTCTGTTCATAGTTCAGCTTGAAACTAACTCTACACTTTCAAAGTACAGTGTCCCTGAACTGGCCTCTGAATTGCAAAAACTAAATTAGCATGAATGACATTTTGCATGTGGGAATTTATGCAAGGATCTACTTGTGAAAAGTTTAAACACACCAGCTGAAACATTGATGAATTATGAATGATTATAATTAAATGGTTTTATTTCTCCATTGTTTTTATTTCTTTTCTCTTTTTTTCTGGCTTCTCTTAACCCAGGAATATCCAGATGGCTTGGAATAGCAAGATTTCTGTGTGTGTACACTGATCTTAAAGGAAACCAGTGCCATTGACTAGATTTGGGGATTAAAATGAATTTATCTGTGGATTAAGAACTCCATATGCCAGTTTTAGTGGGTGTTACGAAATAGGAATCAGCTAGCTACAGAATTCCTAATACACTTATGTACTTTTATAGCCTAAATCACCTTAGTATCAGAGCTCTTCAGCAACTTGAATGCACCTACAACACCCACGTGAGTTAAAAGGGTTATCTCCTGATTCTCCTAACGGGATAACTGAAGTGCAGGAAGATTAAACAGCTAAGTCAAAGCCAGTAAGAAATCTGCAGCAGTCTCAGAGCTAAAAGACAGTTCTCTGGGTTCCAGGTCATTGCCTTGAACAGAAAGCTGTTTCTCCCTACTTGCAAAACAACCTTACTGAAAGCAGCAGTGCACCTCCCAAAGTGTCCTGTGCAGGAGAGCTCCTTAGGCAGGGCAGAGCAGGGAGGCAAATGCCTGTCCTCCCTGGTTTCAGACCTGTAAATCTGTTGGTGGCTTCTTTCGTGGAAAAACAGTGGATGCTTTGCAGATTTGAATTGTGCCTTCCAGCCCTTCTGGTAATTACAGGAGGCTTGTAAGTATCAATGTTTTATAGCTGGTGAAAAGGGAAGATGTAGTAGTCGGTCATTTTATTGCTGTAAAATGAAGCTGTATACGAGCCAGGCATAGATTTTTGCCTTCCTGAGATTGTCCTGTGCCTCATCTGCCGGACCCAGCTTCATCACCGGAGGAGATCCCACCTCACTGGTCATGCCAAGGAAACAGCAGCAATGCTCAGCAACGCAGCAGGAATCTTGCAGTTAACTAAGATTTGTCGAGGGTTTAAGAGTAGATTTTTAAGTAACATTGGGGTATCTGTGTTGCATATAAGTCTTACAGAATTGTGATGCCACTGCTTTCTCTATGTTCCTTAAATCAGTTGTCCCAGCCTCCTGTTAGCACGTGTGCCACACCAGCTCGTAGTACCACCTTATTTCCTGTGACTCAAAAGTGTGAAAATTGTATACCTACATATACCCGTGTCACATTTGTGCAGTGAAAATGTCATTGGAATTCTGTGACAAACAAAACCAGATATGCTTATTTCGGAGCCCTTTTTTTACATTACAAGTTCCAAACAAGCACCACAAGGAAATTTCTGGGAGTCCCAGGGCACACCTTTCTGGTGCTGGGGCTAAATGCCTTCTTCAGCAAGGACTATTTTGTATTCAGCCTTTCTTATCATCTTACCTTTCCTCTTGCTGTTTAAATATTTTCTCCTTGCTCTTCCCTTTTTCCAATTTCTTTCCAAGATCTAATAATAATAATGTAAAATCATTTTGATGCACACGACTAGTTTATTAAGTATATTTTCAATCAGCTCTGGGACTGTTGCTCCTGAGTTTCAGTCCTCAGCTGGAGTACTTCTCCATGTCCCATAAGTGTGGGTTTCACTCTCTCCTGACAGCCCAAACTCTATTTTCTGCTTTAATCTGCTGCAGGATAGGGCAGTGAAAGACCTAATTTTTGATACAGTTTTCCATCAGTGTTACCACACAAAGCTGGAATTAGCCTGGCTTTTCTTGGTTTCTCACCAGTTGTGGCTGAATGGGGGCTGTCCTAGTATTTTCTATGGACCCACTTTGCTGATGAGGAGCTTCCCTCTCTTGAAGTGCAGTGCTGAGATCAAGGGGTGACTGGGACCCTACTATCCTGCAACACTCCCCACACTCCATGAGCCCAGCACTGTACCTTTGCACCATGCTCCAATAAGAGCAGCCAATGTTGAGTGCTCCAAAATATCCATGCAAGCAGGGTTAAATGGCTGCTGCTGCCTTCAGAGCAGTAGTGCAATGGTGCCGGGCCCTGCAGGATGCCATTTCTCCTCCGGCCTGGCTTGGCTATGTGGACTGTGAGCCGAATGGATGAGGTTTAACCTCTGTAGATGAGCAACCTTATCCTTGGGATAGACCCAAACCTCTGCCCTATGGTGATGTGTGAAGTGACATAGGCTGTGGTGTGATGTGTCACCGGTCTCCTGTGTGTAAACTTTGTGCTTTCAAGCTTTTTGGCCTTCCTGGTTGCCAACAGTGACACTCTCTAAAGCTTTTTCTGCTTAGTGCACTGGCATTTATTTACAGCTCTGCCTTGACTGAGTTTTATGTTATTCTTTCACGGGGAAACACATTGTTCACAAAAGCAAGGGACTAATAGCAGACTAGAGCTAAACCTAGTAAAAGCAGGTGTTATGCAATTTGTCACTGCATGACTCTGCTAATGCATCTTTAGTCCAGGACTGCGGTACCCCTGCCATGTTCTAAAGTGCAGAAAGATAAGCGTACGCTGTACCCTGGAGTGCCTTAGTCTATAAATGTAATTCAGAAATATGGGAAACGGTGCTCTGAATCTGATGGCCTTTTCCGACACAATTACTGGAGCAGCGTGAGGCGCTGAACATTTGCAGCAAGGGTGCACACAGCAAACGGGAAGTTGGATGTACAGGCTGTTAATTCAAGCCTAGATAAGCTTCTGACTAAGAGGATTTTAATTTGTTTTTTACCCTAATATGATGCTTATATGATAGCAGTTTTACTGAGAAGAACCTATTACAACCTGTGCTCATCTTTAGAGCCACATTTAATGAGGAGGATACCTCTCAGCTTTTAATGGGCCTCTACAGACTTCAAGGGTATGAATCTAAAAAAGCCTTGAAAATCAAAATGTTTTTATTTGGCTGCAGATAAGACACTTTAATCTGGAAAAAAAATTTGTGTGCAGTTTGAAATGAAATGAAAAGGGAAACAGATGAAAAAGTATTTTCTCTCAAAATAGAGAGAAACGGAGACAGACAAGGCATTTGATCCCTTAGTGCCTTGTTTGTGTCTGCCTTTGTGCTTTCAGGATCACTTTCAGGGAATGCACCAGGAATATCCCTCCAATACTCAGTGCTCCTGCTGAATGAATGGGGATTGAAGACTTTCAGCACCGTAGAAGAGAAGTTTAATTCCAGGGGTCACAAGTAGGAAAGCCTATGCCTGGGCTGCAACCTCCAAATGCACACCCTCAGTCTTAAATCACATTGGCAAAACTAGACAGGCAAGGTTGTGCTGGCTGCTAACAATTTTTCAAATGGCTGAACAGCAAAAAATCATTCCTTTAGTTACCCACTGAGACCTCAATGAATACTCAGAGCCTGCAATAAAGCCTGGAAATCAATAATGCCTGGCTCACGAATAGTTAAGAGTTAGACAGAGGATGGGCAAAGCAAGCATCAGCAGGCGCATCCTTACTGGGAAGGCACAGTCTCCATCATTTCATGTGTATAGAATCAGAGGAAGCTCTTTTCTGATTTCACTCAGTAACAGGTGGTTAGCTGGTGCATGTAACAAGTCGAGCTTACTGGTGTATTTGGCTTTCTGTTTCTTAAGGGCATAGAAGCAGATTGTGTGAACAGGTAGATGGCGAAATCTCTTTTTCATACATGGTTCTCTTTGATCTTACGCATTGGAAGCATACGATGTCTAAGCAATTTTCCTGGCAATGAGTCATGACACCATCTCAGGAGAAGGTTTTGGGGTAGGCTAGAGTCCTTTGATCTATGTGTGTGTGCAAATGAGTGTTCATACAGCAGGATGGCAGATCTTTAAAGTAGTGTCATCAGAGAAACACAATGCTCTTGCTCATTGTATATATATGAGTCATTCTCTTAGTATTAATACTTTGAGAATTTTTTCTCCCCTCCCATTTTGTATTTGGCAGAGAGTGTGAGAATTAAGATATTTTCTTTGCATTCTGATGGGGAAAAATTCTCAGGACTGGTTACCTGTCAAGCGCTTATCAGTAGCAGATGCTGGATCTGATATTATTTGGCTTTGCTACCTTTTTTCTGATTGTACAGGTTGTGTGTCTCCCAGCACTGTGAGTGCTTGACCAGGCACTTTTTTCTACAAAGAGCAGAGACTAAGTTCCCTGGGAGAAATCTCATCATCAGCCCCAAGGGTTGCTCCATAATTTTCTCAGCTGTAAGGAATGTGGTCCTTCCAGGCATTGCTACCAAGCATGGCAGGTTGTCTCCTTTTTCCTTTCATGCACTTTTGTTGCTAAGCCTTCATCAGGAATTCTTATTCCTGCAGTCTCTTGCATAAAGAAGTAACAGACATGCACTAAGGCAAGCAGAAACACCATGTGGCCCTCAGCATGACCGAGCCCAAGGTCTTGCTCCTCTTCAGAAACACTGAACACAGATGGGCTGTATCTGTCTTGAATTTTGCTAGTATTTTGGCCCAGGTTTGGCTGATGCTTTAAAGATATTTCTGCAAAAAAATCTGAACCTTCTGATTTTTGCCTTTCCTTGGCCTTGTGGGCCATTTTTCAGGGCCATGCAGACATAGGGGTTCACACAGTCATTTGTCCTGGCTGTGGCTCTTTCTACACAGCATAAGGCTTGAGCCTGTGCTAGTGACACAGATGCAAAGGAGAAAGGACATGCCTGTTGCTGGAAAAGGAAGCTCCTGCCTCTGAGGATATCGTCTGTACATTTCTGCTTCAGTCAATCCTTCAGATATTGCCCTAAAGATTATTTGCCTTCTTTTGCTATGCCGGGTAAATCCCAGTGTTTAACAATGAAGTATGCTGTTCCTGGCTGTTACTAATTAATATATTTTAACCTGTCAATAATTAATGTGGAAATTGGGACGAAGAATGCCGTGGAGGCTACAGCCTGAGATCTGCTGCCTGGCAACTGTGGTTGTGCATATCCGTTATATCAGGAAATTAGAAACTGGAGCAAGAACTGATCTGTCTGACATTTTGTAAGATGATATAAATGGGCCCACTCAACAAACACTAGATTTATGTGAGGGTATGAGTGATATGTGTCTGGGGAAAAGATATTATCTCTCTTATGAAGGTGCAGTTAATACCAGACACCAATTAAGTATAGTTCATTAAAGCCTCTGGGTAATCTTATTTTTGGATGAGATCAGAGGAGCAACTTACAAGGACTGACAGAGGGGTTATCTTGGTAATAGTCTCCACTTTTGCATCTAGCATCTCTCATAGGATGAGCTAAGTGAAGTAGCATCTAGACTGTAGCAACAATAACCTTTTCAGATAGAGAGACTGTGCAGTGAAATATAATAGTGGCTTACCATGTTTGAAGTAGTTGCATTAGATAGGTTTATTGAGATATGCCAGTACTGCTGATATGATAATGGTTGGTTTATGCGCTCACTCCCCACCCTCAGAGGGGTAGATTTGCCTCTGCTGTGTTCATGGGATGTGGCTTTATCTAAAACATTTCATTTGTACAGATGGAGTGACTGGAGGCAGGGAAAATTATGGTACTCTTAAAGATAAGAGGGTGATGTTTTGTTGCTTCTTCGTATTCTGGTTAAAATATTCCTTTATATATTGAGAGATACAGTGTTTTAACAGAATCAGTTTGAGTGTTGTTTTCTTGAATTTGACCCATTGTCTCCACATTTTGAATCCCAAGGGTAATGCACTGGATTGCAGGAAATTAAGTGTTCAATAAGTGAGGTGCCAATGGCAATTGAGATCCCATGTCTTATTCCCAGTTAGTGATGCGGCTGTCAGGCAAAGTGACAGAAGAAACAAATTTCTTCAACACACCTGGAAGAAACAGGGTAAAGCTTGGCATGGAGCCTAAATTTGCAGGGTAAACTGAGAATGTCTCGCTTTCCTAGGTTCTGCTGCCAAAATAGGCTCCACAGTTGCATTTTGACATTAAAACTAACCACTTCTGGAAATGATTCCTCTTTTCTATTTTTCTGGTCTTTCTTGTGAAAGCTTCTATGGCTCCTTGCTTCTGTTTAATTTGTCACAGCTGCTCCTGTGGAATGAAACATGCGGGTTGGTTGCAGAGTGGGCTTGGGGCTGCAGGAGGCAGCAAGGAGACTGAGCATGGCTGGAGGCACAGGGGAACAAAGGCCCCCAGGGGGCTGCTGGAAGGTGTCAGGAGGGAGATAAAAATGAGGATGGCCTGCGTGCCCGTGGCAGAGCTGGGCTCTCTGGGGTCATCCTTTCACCAGGGAGAGACAGCTAAAAAGGAGAGAATAGAGAAATTCAGAAATGCTCTGGAGAGGGTTGTGATCTTAAGTCTCTAGATGCTAAGACAAACAATGTCCTGCCTTTCAGAAAGTAGCTTGCTGAAACTGCAGCTCTTTAAGTGGGATGATTTTTCCATGTCACTTTTTACTTTGTTTGAAGTTAAAGCTTTATCAGTGCTTAGCATTACCAGCACTGGCATTTTAACTTGCAGATCCTATTTCCAGGGGAGAAAAAACATCTTCACTCTCCTCAGATTCCCCACCCCCTTGAGGTGAGAGGTCATTGGAGGGATTCTTACCAAAATCTGCCATCCATGCAGTCCACAGAGCCCTGCAGAAGACCAGTGCTGCCAGGCACTTCTCGTTAAATGCCGTGCCATTGCCATCCACCTCTTCCTGACTCACCACCTCCTTCCTATTCCCTTCTTCCTGCAGCACGGAGCCTCAGCCTTGCTTGCTCTGGGTATAATAACATCTACAGCTCTCCAGAGCTTGACACAACCTAAAGTAGACTAGGTTTATGGCAGTGTATTTCAGCTAATCCTTGTTCATATCTGGGGTTTTCTGTTTCAGAGACAAGTCATGTCAAATACCGTATAATGAGAGAAAACTGGAAATGCTGACTTACTGAAAGGATTATTTCCCATGGGCTGTTCATACCATCATGCATGGTGTTTGAGTTTTCTGCTTCCCACAACTCTCCCCAAAGCTTTTGGGAACCTCAGAAATCTTTTTCTAGTAATTATTCTGCTTTGTGGATTTGGGTCTTTTCCACTACCTGTGTTAATTGTACACCACATCCAGAGGAAAGAGATAATCCATGGAAGTTCTTAGACTTGAGGGGGATATTCAGAAGAGCATAAAAGCAAATCTGATGATACAACATGAGGCAAAGCAGAGTCATTTCCCCAAAAACCCAGCTTGAAACATCCCTATTAGCAAAGTTTCTGCATTCTACTTAAAGAGCTGGCAGTAATATAGCCTGCTTCAAAAGCACTCAATTTTACTGTATTACCTGCCTTGCTGCACTATAACCAGCAGAGTTCTTTGTTGGCCGTGCTGTGCCTCAGTCCGTAGCACCCATCAGCTCCTATGGAAGAGAAGATAAGAGAGAAACGTATTTCATGGTGCCAGACTCTGGCCAATGCCCAGCTTGCCCTCATTTTCAGGGCAGCCCTGACGCAGATTTCTGCTGTGGGGCTTTGAAGCAGCAGTGCTGGAAAAAAAGTGTCTGTGAGACTGCTTCACCCTTTCAGAACACAAGGATACTCACAGCTTCCTGAAATGGAAGGAGTTTAATTAATTGATCTTCCCCCTGCCCACCCCCTCCTCCCCCCATCCTCTGCCCTTTCCTTCCTGGCAGCTTTGCTGTGTTCCTACCCAGTGTTGTTTTTCAGGTTTATTTGCTTCTGTCTACATATGTGAACCTGATGTTTTCCTTGCCCAGGTGCTGTCCCTCACACTAGAGCAGACTAAGCAGGCTTTGCGAAGCTGGGTGAGGCAGAAGGACTCTGTATCTCTTCCTGACACCTCTACTTTAAGCTTAGCCTTGGCCGCTGCTGCTTCTTGTCACTACCTGAGGTCCCACTGAAACCTGAGTTCCTCCTCCCTGCAATGTACAATTAAATTAAGTCAACATTTTTCCCCAGAGTGTGCATGGTGCAGAAGGAGGAAAGACAGGAGGTGCAGAAGACAGGAAAGGGCAGATAGTGAGCTAGTTATCCTTTCTATTTATGCTCTTAACGAGACGAATTGAGAAAGGCACATTTAATAGCAAATCTCACTACAGCTTTTTCTGAAACATCCTTTCTGTGAGGCTGAGAGAGACTTCTAAGTTTGATGTTCTCATTAGACAGTGTGCTACTGAAGGGCAGATAATTAGCAAAGCTACAGTATTTTGGCTGTTATGGTAGGTTCAATCACATATTGCAAAAATATGGGAGATATGAGCATCTCCCAGTCTGTTTTCAAAATGCTTCCTTTTCTTCAGGCTGGCTAAATACATAATTTCAGGGTTTATTCCAGTTCACATCAATATCCCAAATTCTCACAAAATAGATGTGTAGTATTTTGCCGTTCCAGCACAATTTCTGTAAACATGTAATCTCCCACGTTTTTTGTGTATATGTGTTGCCTTTTCCCCCATTGCTTGTACTCACTGGACATCTATTAATGCTTTGTAACCAAAGGAAAGAAATAACCTTTTGAAGTCTTGGTACTGGAGGCAGAAGCTTAGAATGACATAAAATTATCGTGGTGATTTGTTTAAATGATTAAAATTTTTACAGATTAGTTTTTCAGTTTATGTGTTTGAACCAATTATAAAAACCAAACAAGAACAACAAAAGAACCAAACAAACACACCAAGTAAACAATCCCCTTTGAGCCCCCTGCAGCTAAACCCCCATAACATAAATGAGTATGAAAATATGATACATTTATTAAAAAACCCACAGTCCTTTATAACTCCATCAAAACTTTGTGCAGCTATGTTGAGCATGGCGAGTTCATCTCCTTACACTACCTTTCCAGATTTCTTCTTATTATATAATTTTTTTCAACCACAGTTCATCAAGATTGTCTCCTCTGTAATGTCAGAATCCAGATGACGACTGTCCAGCATGTGGTCTGTAAGACCCTTTGTGGTCTTCTTACATTTCTCATCTGGTCCCGTTGCATATCTTAGGGCTCTCAACAACCCTTGGAATAAAAAGTAGGAGAATATGACAGCAAATCCCATTGCTATGGAAGGCATAAACCAGAAAAGACTTCACAAGAAATATCTGCATCCCTTTTACTGGGTGGGTCATTGAGACACAGCAAAATGCTTCAACCTTGGTCACCCAGAAGGCAAACAGCAGAGCTGGGATGAAGACCCATGTATTCTGAGCTATGATTTAACCTACATCCCACTGGATAACCCTGACTTTGAGGCCCTGTCATCTGGAGAGTGTTGGTTGTTCTCTTAGTAAGCAGCAGATTCCCACAGAGATCTATGAGAGCAATCCTACAGAAGGCAATGAGGATGACTTGGAGCTTATTTTCTTCTCCCAGTGGTAAAGACAAAAACCCACCCATGAATCCCCCCATTCAAAATAGAGTTAATAGATGGAAGTGTAGAAAGATACTGCCTTATGCAAAGAGTGAAAGACACATGAGCCAAGAAGCGGCAATGAATTACATGTTGGTGTTAAATATCCTGCTCATAGTAGTATAACTTTGCTGATCAAGAAATTCCTGTCCTGGATATGTGTGCTGATTCACCGAGAAAATGTGCAGTGTTAAATCACTGTGTCGTATTTCTTACCCATGCTGGGGTTAGACCTGAGGTTACAAACTGGGTTGTCAAAACAGCACACATGGGATTTCACCACTGTGAAATCTGGCTCTTTTAAACACCCATTCAAAATCTATCTTCACTTAAAGAAGCTAGAAGGTGGGAAGATATGCCAGGGGAAGGATCACCCTGTTGCATGTGTGTTTTACAGCTCTATTCCCCTCATCATCTTCTTCTGGCAGCCATCTGAAAGCAGGCTACAGATGAAGTGAACCTCTAGAGTGAACCTAAGGAGCCATCCATATATTTTTATGTGATGTCTCAAGGACCCAAAGAAATAAGCAGCGAACATCCACAGCACTAGAGCTTGTAAAAGCAACACTGTTGTATTTAACATTTCCTCTGCAGAGGACTTCAGCATTACTGTAAAATAATAGCGGATTATGCTCACAATGTGCAGTAGACAATTTCCTTTGATACCTTTTGGGATAGAGTCAAGGAGAGGGATTTTCACTGCTATCATAACCCACATGGCTCTCGTGATTCTCAGTGTCATTTTGTTCTCAAGAGGAAATAGTATGATTGAAGAAAATGACACTGTTGTGATGTCTTCAAGTTTTTCCATTTTTTTTTTAAGACTGCTGGTATCAAAATGTAAATGAAGACTATTAGCAGAATCTAGAGTTAGGAACTTGCCTGATGATTTGTTGAACTTGGACCTCAGATTTCAGTAGCTTTTTTGTTTTTTGATTTTTTTTTCCTCAGAAACATTTACCATGAGTAACATTAGGTCACACACACACATTAGGTATATAGATGAATTTTTCTTGAGGGATAAGCTATATGTAATGAAAAATGATTGAAGGTTACTTATTTTGGAAGAATTGGGTTAAGTACCATTGGTCTGCAACAAGGCATTTGCCCTCTGACATATTGATTAGAATATTGACAACCTGAGCAGAAATAGCTTTTTAAAAAGCACTGAAGGATTTATCAGTAATCTCATTGAATTTTCAAAATCCTAATTTTCCCAAAGTCAACATTGAGAAACATGCCTCCACTCTTCTGTCTTACTGTTAATGTGAACAAAATCGTTAAGGATTTGGTAAGCACCAAGATTGTACTCTTTCAACTCAAGACTGGTGCATGTCACTGAAATAATGTGATAAGATTTGTAATAACCTCTCTTACCTGGCTTGGTTTGGCAACTTGCATTGGTGCTGGGTGGCTGGAGCATATCATGTAAAAGGTGCTGCATTTATCATTTCTGTGACCTGTTGCTGTCTTTTCTGTAAGTACTTCATTGGAGTTTAGTTGCTGGCCTTGCAGACTCAAGTAGTAGTTGTCTAGGTATTTTTTAAAAAATTATGTTCCAATTTATACTTCAGGCCTTGTTTCTCATTGCAGGCAAATGCATATTAATAGCAAGAATATTATATGTTTGGCAAATTATATCAGAGCTAAAATCTTCACATGCAGTACAAAACAACTATTTGTGCTGAGATGGATGGATGATTATTACCTCTGTTTTCTTTCTCATTATCCTTTTGAATTAAAATCTCCTTGTAAAGCTATTATCCTTGCTTTAACAGCTCTCTATATTGAATATGTCTCTGCCTCTTCTACACTTTTTTTTTCCTTTGTTTAGATTGAGTTTTAATTTTCTGTGATTTCTGAGCTCTAATTTCCTTGTTGTTTCATATTTGTACAATGTCCTGTTCTAAAATTCAGTACGAGCATGCTCAATTTTGTTTCTCAAATGCATGTAGGCCAAAAAGTAGCAGGAACCTTCTCTAAAAATTATATTTACAGCTCTAGTGGCAAGCACTCTCCTCCTACACTGGAAAGCTGTGAAAAACTGTCAAGATGTGAGTGTGCATAACAATGCTCCTGACGACTGGAGCTGATTTATTTTTTAACCATGGCTTCATTTTGTCAGTTACATCAAACAGAATGGGAAAGAAGCTCTTCCAGTAAAACCCAGCAAAACACAGACTACACAACTACTTAAAATTACAGCATCTCAAACTGCTCCACCCTGTTCTGTAGTGCTGCATAGACTGAACACAGGTACAATCATACCAAGAAAGACCAGTTGTGACTAGGTCTAATTCACTTTTCCAGTTCCAAAATAATCAGAAGTGGTCTCACTATGTGTGACAGTAGTTGATGACCTCCAAAATTCTTCCTACTACCTACAAGACCCACTTGAGGACAAGAGCAGAAGAGGACCTCAAAATTGCCACCTGCCACAGGAAGGAAAGAAGAATGACTCTGGTTGTCATTGGTGTTCTGGATCCCTGCAATGGCATTAGGTGCACTCCTTAAAAGAGGGCAGTGTCTCATAATACAGAGGAAAACAAATAACTTCTCTACCCCCTGTTGGTTTCTTTCCAACATGAACAGGAAAGAAACATCCCTTCCTGTCCTTAATTTAATGGTTGATTTCACCCTAATCATCTGATGCACAGGTTTCATCCTGTACATCAGCCAGGCACCTTTGACAATGTGAGGATAGTAAGGGGGCTAACTTTCCATAACTCCCTCATTGCAAGCCACGTTCTGATACCCCTGCTCATGCTCAATACTATTTTACCAGGGGCTGATTAGAAATGTGAAGTCAATGCAACCCTTGGCTGTGACTACAGCATATTTGGAGTGAGGCCGTAACTGAATAGTCCTGTTAGAGTCAGTGGGAGTTCTTGTGAAATAGTGTCATTAACTGGAGTAAAAACATTGTAATGTGGCTTTGTGTCACCTGTGTGAATAACAAAATAATTTCAATTCTGTATATGTTACATTTTCCTGCAATGTAGCATTTTCTTTTTCTGCAGGGTTTTCTGTACTCAGGATACATAAACTGTGTCCATGTTCCTAAGGGAAATATCAAGATATGAGAAATGACTGGTTTATTATTCAGTTTGTATAAGAACTTTAACTGACTATGCAATAGAAATTTAAAAAAATCGAATAGTGGAGAGGAAAAAACACAAAGCCTTTGGCTACATCCCTGGTTTGTTTTCTCCATTTCATGATCTTAAACTACTGGTAGTATTAAGGCTGAATCTTCTAAAAACTCATCTGATCTCAAAAGCAGCTAGTATGAAATGGAGATAGGAGTAGTCTAATACTGAGCTTCTGTCAAAGAGATGCAGGTGTGATGCCTGTTTCCTGAAGATTTCTGTGATAACTATTTCTCTCTTGTGGCATGTTCTCTACTAGACAGCCTTCAGGTGGATTGGGTTTTTCTTGTTCCATGAAATTTGTTTTTAGAGGTTTGGGAACGTTTTAATGGAAGTGCTGATTTGATTTTGCAAAGGTGTCCCGGTATAAAACAAAGCTTCTTGAGCTTATTAGATGGGATATCTTTCCTTGGCTAAATGAGCTGCCAGGATGGTACCTGCTTGGTACAGCTGGGAAGAAAACCTAGTTGACTTTTCAGCTGAGGATTAAGCACTCTTAAACCTTTTGTCTGGTTTGTGAAATATCTCCATCGTTGGTCTTTCAGTGACTGGTTTCTTATGTGCTTACTGTGTGCATTGAAGACAGGCCTGCATTCAGCCTCTTCTCATGGGGCGTTATCCACCATTCTTTTCCTCTTGGGTTTCTCCAACTCTGGAAATGACAACAAAGTGGATATGCAGCACAGGAACTGGGGAAAAGGAAAAAAAAATGTAGAAAATCTCCAACAGGGAAATACAGCATCAAGAAATGGTAGCTACTACCTCTTTTGCTAGGCAAATGATGGATGGGAAAGAAGGTTCATGGAAGGCTGAAGAAGTGTTAGATTCAGTTGTTTGGAAATTTGGGAGATGGAAAATAACGTCTGAACACTTGGGTGGGCGGCAATCAGAGGTGGGGTAAGAAAGAGCAAGACCACAAAGGGTTGAAAGGGACATCAAGGGGAAAGGGACAAAAATTTAAAGTGAAGAACAGACATAAGCAAAAGAGATGGAGGTTTTTCAGAGGCATATTTTCACTTTTTCTTATGTAGTGTAGGAGAGTACTGGCTCTGAGGAAGCTCGTGTTGGAGAAAGGATAAGGAAAGTGGAAAGATGGGAGTAGGAGGAGGGAACAGGTTTTCCACTGTCAGCTTCTGCAGGCCTGGCAAATAAAACACCTTTTGCTTATCTGGAGAGCACATACAATTTGTATAGACAAGTGCCATTGTTTATTTTCAGTGGATAAATAAGTTTGCTATGGTAAGTGAGCGTAGCTGCTTGAAAGTCTGTTATGGGGACATTACTCAACACCCCTTATCGCCCCTGTCCTTCATGTTGAGAGAGGGTTACGTCTTCAGCAAGGGCGTCTTGTTTTTCCAGACCTTAATTGAAAAACTTGGCAGAGCATTTTAGAACTGACTTAGGAACTGCAAATGAATGTCACACCAGACTGGCGTTTTCATGTGCCGGCACAGCTCTCCAAACACTTTTATATGGTCTGTTGTAGGGTTTGTTGTTATGAGAAAAGATTCAGCTGTCAGAAAAAGAAATGCAGGACACAGACAGTTGGGTACTGACCCATCAGATCGATGGATTGGCAAGAAAGCACACAAAGATGCTTCCAAAATTTTCAAGCCATGGTCTCACTGAATCACTCTGAATAAGAAAAATATAATTTATTCGTAGTTTACGTTTGCTATAGTTAGACTACAGGGTCCTCTCAGGGTGCACAGAGACAGATGCCTATGTGAAAGATGCAAGAAATATTTTCACAGTCAATTAAAGATGAACTTCTCAGTAAAACTTTTCTTCTAAATTTCAGCAGCAGTTAGTTCATGTCCTGGGCCACAACCTCTTACTCTTTGTGTAAGCATTGTTTTGCTTACATAGTGTAATAAGAGATTAATATCTTGGTGTCCCTTTAACTTGAAAAAGTCTGGATAAAAATTGCTTATTTCCTCCTATTTCTGGTCATTACTCTTTCCTAAGTGTGAAAGTCAGTCTTGCTTTGTACACAGCAGTCAGTAGTGTGTGGCCCTGTTATTCATATTCTGCTAGTCCACTAGTCCATTAATGGAGAACAGCACTGAATGTGGGATGCCTGCGTGATCAACAAATTGCTCTGGCTAATCCTCCATGCACTGCCTTTTAACAACAAATAGCAGCCAGTCAAGAAATGAGCAAGACAGCCACAGGAATTCTGGCTTTTTTCCTCATTTACAGATTTTAGGAGGTGAGGGTCTTTGTTTTTTTTGCATACAACCGTCATTTTGCTGACAGCTTGAAATGCTGATGTTTCAATATGGGAAATACTGACTTTTGAACCATATATTGAATTTTCTAAAACTTTTTGTGGGGCATGAACATCACATCATCCATTAGGGAAATCAAGCTTAACTCAGTCCTCAAATTTGTCTTAGCTCAAAAATGAGAAAGATCAGTGGACCTAAGCAGATATTTATTTGCCTTATTGAGTGGCTGAGCAGTTGATAGACCTGAGAAATTGGTATGCCACGGGGAGGAAAGGACCAATACATTTTCTGGTTGGAAGTTTTGTTGTAAGAGTGGGAAAGTTTTATAAAATCTCACGCATTTTAGGGTCATAAACACCTCCTACAGCACTGGTTTTATGAATGAAGGATAATGATAATAATTCTAAAGCCTTTCTATCTTGTCAGGGATCAGTTAGCAGAATCTGGAGATTGAAAGGACTTACCGGAGAGTCCTGTCTCCTTTATTCCCCAACTTCTACAGTTACTCTAACTTCAGTGATAGTTTCCGAAGTGTTAGCTAAGTGCCCTAGCTTAAACATGGAAAGTTTATATTATTTGAGTCTGAAACTCATCTTACATAACAACTGCATCAGAATATTGATATACATTGAATTGACATGATATCCATTGATTTTTCAGCTTATTGCCCCTTGGTTATCAGCAGGAAGAGAGAATTACAAAGGACATATGCAAAACATTTGAGCCTTTAGTGTTTAATACTAGATGAACTGGTTTCATGCTTGCTGATCTTGTGTATGAAAATAAAAATGTTTGGTGGCCTCCAGCTAAGTAGAAGATATCTTTTCCGCTTGGACAATGACCTGATCACTTCTGCTTCTAGCTGCCAGGTCTGACTGATTATTTTCTTCAGTGCTGCAAATAACATTTCACAAATTTGCCAATGGGACCTTGGTTGTCCCTTTGTGTTTCCAATTTACTTTTTTTTTTTAAAAGCAGGTGGGCAGTGTTTTCAGACAGCTGGGAATTTGGTTTTAAGGAAAAGGAGGTGCTCAAGCAGAGCTGCACAGTGCTGATGTAATGCAACAAGGAGAGGTATTCAAACCAGCCTTGAAGAATAATTTTGAAAAAATCCTTTTGGGAGATGCATGCTCTAGTATCAGAAGAGCTGTGTGCCTGTCCCCTGCCTTCCATAGGTATAAGACCACCAGGACCCCAACAAAAACTGCGTGTTCTTAGACCACATAATTCAAGATCATAGAGATCTCAGTTTGTAAAGTAAGAGGCCTCAGTGTGTAAAATCTCCCTTTGCCAGTCTTTGCTGTGCAGTGTACAGCTACATAAATACATTTGTTTTCTATCCTCACCACTTCACAGTTGCCTGTTTAGTTTCTGATGGATTGGTAGCAGAACACTTCATGTCTGGGAAGTCACACCCAGTCAAAAAAGAGTTGTGGTCTCTGCAGTACTTCTCAAAAAAATTTTGGAACGTGTTTCTCACATGAAGATCGCGGATGGGTTTCTCTTGTGAGACGGCAATAATAATCCCTTCTTTGGTGTATCTTCAAGACATGTCATGTAGTAAAGAGCTGAGCTAATGTTCTCTCTACCCGAACCCCTTTCTGAATGCTTTACTCCCTACTGGTGTTTCTCCTGGTTTTCAGTTCTTAACGTGCCAAAGAAAACAGCTCGCTTTTGACAGTGAAATCACATTTGCAGAGATCGAAAAAAGAAAACATTTGTCCTTATCTTGTTCCTGAAGACACCAACTGCCCCAAAATGTGCCATCCTCTATATTAGTTTTCTCAGTTGTCCTGTCTCACATTGTGGATGGATTCTCTCTACACCCTCACATCCTTTTCCTCCTGTCCCTGGCATGGGACAGGGAGGAACATTTCAAAAAGATATACCATTTGCACTGTTTATTTATAGCCGAGAGGAAAACAAATGGAGAACTAAGAAAATCATGAAAGCAGATTTTCTGCCACACACAAAACAGACTGGAACTGTAACACAGCCAACATGCTTAAATCCAAAAGATATAGCATTTCAGTGAAGGAGTGGGATCAGATTAGGGAAGAAAAACATTCAGGTCTAAAGCTTCGCTAAAATGTCTGGTAGAAGTGGGAGCTGACATGGGTTCCTCCTCTGCAGACAGCTACACCAGAAAAGAGAAAGCATAGTGTGGTGTGAGCAGGTGATTCAGATGTCAGAGAGGGCACTGATTCTTTTCCTGAACACAATTAAACCAGCACTAGTGGTGCCTTGGAGGGACAGACAACGCGAGGAGATATTTAGACCCGGAAGTGAAACATAATCTCTCCTTAGCCATAGAGATATTTATGTAGACCGGCCAAAAGGGTGTTCAGATTGAACTGAAGCTATGTTATCTTTTGAAATACTGCCTTCAGCTGTCTCAAAAATCTCAAGGCAGTGACAGAAATGAGCACCTTATTTTGTCCTCTTTCAAACAAAATCTGAGGATGAAGATTTGCATTGCATTTTGGAAACTATATGGGAACAGGAGCGTAAGTTCAGGCTGAAAGAAAAGAATGTAAGAAAAGCAGCTGAGTAAAAGTAAAGCAGATATTAGAGAGCATAAATGACAGGTTAACAGATTAGAAAGACAGTGAAACACAAAGGAGATACCAAAGACAGATACATGCTATATAAAAAAAGTTAAACCAGATTAGAATATACACTTTAATACACAACAGAAACAATTGGTGTTGCCTAAATTCTTATCTCCACACTCTGTTTGGCTTGTGATGGTAATTTAAGTAACAAATTTGTATGGTGGGCAGGTAGCTACAAACACAAACCCTAGTTTCTAAATATTTTTGTGATTGTGATGATTGATATTGTTTCCTTTAGGGTACATAGTCTTTCTTTTGTTCCCTCCTCCAAGTTTCTTCTTTCCTTTCTTTCTTGAAGGAAGCTTTCTGCATGATCTGCTTTCTGGGCAGTATCAGTGAGAAACATGTTGTTTATCTATCATGAGGAATTAGCAGAATAGCCAAGTACTGTTACAAGATCCCATGACTTAACTTGTGGTTACACATGTGCACAATCTATGTGTAGATTCCCAGTGCCTGCAGAAGAAATGTACAAACCATTAGTCAACACTGCTCCTAGAATTGTCACTGAAACAAACACTTTCTTGAAAAAGTTTATTATGTTAAAAGTAGAAATAGAGAGAAATTTCACCCTGTTCTCCTGAAAATAAATTCTCCTAGCAAAATGAGAAATATTTAAACATTGATTTCTCTTAAGCAAACAAGTACTTGCAAACTTACTGCTGGATTTTTCATAGGGGAACAGTCCAGCATTTAGTGCCCCTTTGCAGCTAATCCTCACCCTTTGAAAGACATAAATAAATCAGTATAATTTCACAATCTTACAGGTGGCTAAGCTGAAGCAAAGCTTTCACTCCTTGGACAGCATAGATGTAGTCAGTGCTGTAGATATGCAGTCTTCGGTCATGGTAAAACACCTATTTCAGTCCTAAAGAAGGCTGGAGCATTTGTGGTGTACATACAGAGAGCAGTGCAAGAAGGCATGTACAGAGTAGTTCATCTTTCTTAGAGCTGATTAAGAATTAGATGAAGAATTTATTTTTTGGAGCATGAGTAATTTTGATTAAACATTAAACTGTAAAATCAATCTTCTGATTGTTTAGTCACTATTCCAGAGGAATGGAGATTTATTTACAGTTTCTTTCTTTAAGTGCCTTTACTGTCCTTTCCACAAGTTACGACATTTTTCAGAAGGTTACAATAACTTTATGCATGAACCAATATTGCTTCTCAAACATATGCAAAATGTGTTTACTTACATGATCTATGTACTGGACCATGAGACTGTGAATCAGGAGGTCTCATTTCTTATTCTTGATATTGTCTTAGGCTATAGAGTCTTGGGCAAATCACATTAAAAATTGTTTTTTCTCTCTGGCTTTTGTGAGGGGGTAGATCTGTGGAAGAGACAGGCTTTTGTTAGAGTAGGTTTGAAAAAATAAATTGGGCTTTTATTTACATAAGTGCTCATTATGCTGGTCAAGAGCTTGTTATTTGATCCTAATAGTATGAATTTCAGGATTGTTGTGGAGATTCCTTAATCATGATGTGGCTACAATAGTGGTGATACCCATGACATTTTCTTCTTCTGAAAGATTTAAAGGAAGCCATGTTTCAGGAAAGATTGTTGTTAAGCTGTGAAAAAGAATACTCTAGTCCCTGACCATGACCAGGCTGTAGAAAACACGTTGCTAGTGTCCACAAATCTCCATCAGGGTTTTTATCTCAGGTTCAACATACAGTGAAAATCTAGACCAGGATATGTACATTATGTCTACTGAGCAGACAATGGAGTTCTTCTGCCAAACTGGAGATCTTTGCTTCTGCAGCTCTTGTGCGAGAAATATTCATTAGCCTCTACAGGCACATTCATTGTCTGTTGGTTCGTACATGTGCAACTGACTGCAAAACTGAGACGTATGTCCCAGAAACAGAACACGTTTTTTATGGATAAGGTGGGAGACTGGGTGTTGACTGCCCACTCTGTCAATTGTACATATGCAAATCTGAGTTGGAGAATAATGTTTGGTCTGGGGAATTTTGCTTGAATTTAGCACCCAAATATGGCATCAGGGAAGCATACTGAGAGGAAATTGTTTATTAGACATATGCTGTGTGTGTGTGTTTATGCATATGTATTCTATGGTGGTGCTATATATACATTTTATATATTAGCTAGATGTGGATGAAAAGAATGCTTTTTTTAAAGGTTTAATTTCTGGGGTGTTGAGAGAGAAAGAATGGATCAATTTACAAAAAGAACATACAGTAACAGCAAATCAAACTGACGGTTAAAAACCCTATAAAATTTCTAGCACTTTAGGAAAGCATTATGTATCTCATTACATTCAGACTATAGGAACAGAGCAAAGAAAAGATGGCTAATTACACATGCTCAAACAGAGCGCTTTGTGCAGATTGGATAGGATCGTGAAATTAATCAAGTATACATGTTGAATTAGCCTTCAAAGGTCAGAGAAAAATAAGCAGGACATGTGTGAAACTTATCTTCCCACAAAAGCAAGTACACTGTACAAGTTAATGACTGCATCAAGACACTTTGTTAGCAGTTGACAAGACTTTCACACATGCTCCTGTCTCCCTAGGTGTATTAAATCTCCCTTTTTCAGAAAGAAATTATGGAGTAGGGAAAGAAGGATGTGATCTCTTACAAAGGACATTTGGAAGTCAACCAAAGAGACCTTGTCACGAGTCTTTTTGATAAAATGTTCAATCCTCTCCCTCATGCCTTGTCTATTAAGAAAAGGACGTGATAGTGAACTTGGCAGAATATTGAGTCTGAATGTGCGTGAGACTGCAACACCCCCAACAGCTAAACTACCTCTGCTGCACAGAAGCCAGCAAACGTCTCTCCTCCATTTGTATCTATGGGGAGCTTAAAAAAGTTTTTGGACTAATGTGCTTTGTTGCTTTTGTCACTGATTCAGAAAGTACCTGCTGCCTTAATCTGATTACAAAGACAAAGGGAAGATTTTTTGTAACTTCTCAAATTATATATCTTGCACATATAATTTTACATCTTTTCTCAAAAGATCCTCCGCTAATGCAAAAGACCTCTATTTTGTCACAAAGTGAGCTTTACAAAAGTCAAGTTACTATAACAACCAAGTACACCTTTTCAATCCAGAAACCATACTCTTATGCTGGTCTTCCTCTTTCTTTTAGAATCATAGAATCATTTAGGTTGGAAAGGACTTCTAAGGCCATAGAGTAAAATCATTATCCTAACACTGCAAAGTCCATTGTGTTTGTATAAATGCTACGTCTACACGTCTTTTAAATACTTCCCTCCACCATTTCCCTGGACAGCCTGTTCGAAAAGGCTGGATAAGACAGACAGATACCCTCACAGATGAACACCAGGTTTACATAGACTTAAAAAGTTTCAGAGTTTGTACATATATTTGAGAGACATGCAATGCTATGCAGACATATTCCTTTCCTCATGTTTTCAACTAATCTAGAAAAGAATGCAAGAATAGAGGAAGAAATTTGCTTTAGTTGTTTCTGTACCAAAATGCCTACATTCCTTTTAATATGATCCTCCTGAAAAGCCGGTGGAGAATATTAAGTAGGATCGTCATTAGATGAACTGCATTATTTACCTGTGTGGCTGGGATCCCACTGTGCCTCTCCTTTCCCTTTCCGTGCTGTGGCTTCTCGAAGCTGCTGGCAGCTGATGGAAGAAGAGCAGTCTTCAGACAACTTTATATATGTTAGAGGACTAACTGAGGCAATTTTCAAACCAGAGACATGGGCGAAATTGTGTAAATTATCTTCTCCCCATTTTCCTCACAAATTGCTCTCTAAAGTCCTAAAAAGTGCTAAGAATTTGACCCTCTAACTCAAATAAGAAGGCGCAGTGTAGTACAATTTAGTTTATTACCTGTTTGCTAAGCACTGTTACCTTTTTAACTTTATAATTCGCTGTCTGAAAAAATACCAATAGTCTTAGAATTGCATTGTCAAAAATGGAAAAGTAGCACAGATGAATGCACACGAAAAGCCACAGCATGCAACTCAGCCTTGACCCTCTCCACTTCCATCTGTTCTCCCCAAGTAAATTATTACAGTGTGGGCTCTCTACTTAAAGTGCTGCTGCTTGTGAAAGAAAACAAGCTGGGGTAAGCTATTAAGAAAATAACACTATTTTGGCTTTAAGGCTAAAGTGGGGAAAAAATAACTTCATTTAGGCTACTCAGAGATTTTTAAACCTGGAGTTGGTCTTCCCTGGTGTCTGTTAAATGAGTAAACCCCCAACCTTTCTCCAGAAATCTGTCAGAACCTCAGATGAAAGGCTTTTGATGTATGCCATAATGATTAGTTTGGAAGTTGTTGAAGGCAGCAGGAGTGAAAATACTGGGGAAAAAGTCTGTCCTCCAGAGCTGAAGTGGGCTGGAGAGAAAATACTGCAAACAACCATTGTGGTAAAGGAACTTTCCCATCTCTTCTAAAGTGCAGATTGAGACTTGAAAAGCAAAAGTGCCTTTATATATGCATCACAACATTTTGGATGAGTTGTTCCACGTTGCTGTGTGTACCTTTGTCAAGCGGGATTGTGGCCTTCCTTTGTAGATGTGAACAAGGGATTTGGAGGAGGAGATGACAGGTGAAAGAAGGAAGAGTTGGAAAAGGATAGCTAAGATGTGGTCTTTTTGCTCTGGGGCACTGTAGAGGTCTGAAAAAGAAACTTATTGCCATTGGCCAGTCAAGTGAGAGCACACTTAGTACTGTGCTCTGCAAAACAGAACCAAAACATCTGGCAGCATTTAAGGTTTTAGGTCTGTCAAGATACTGCATTTCCTGACTACTGCACAGAAGAGGAAGAAGTAAGGACAAATCCTCATACTGAGATCAAAAAGGAGGTGGGATTGAAAAAAAAGGGAATTGCTAGTATTTTTTTCATGTTTACTGAAGGTAAAAAATGAAAACCCAGTTGAGATTCTTGTCTGTGATAATGCAGAAACAGAGAAAGAGAAGAGCTGATAGACACATTCCACATTAGTGGTCCCAACAAGACTGTAACAAGCTTCATAATGGAAACGAAGAAGTAGTAGAAGTCCTTGATCAAGACGCGAGATCCATGTATGCTATCCTCTACAGAATGGCAGTGAGACACTGGCGTCCTACTTTGAGAAAGGCATTCTGGTTCTGGGTTTCATTGGGAGAGAAATTTCCAATACAAAGGGAAAGGATTAATGCTTCTCTGCAATGGATGTGGAAGTCTGTGTGCTCTTCTGATCACCCCTACTCAAGAAAGATAATTCAAACTCTAAAAGACAGGAAGGAAGGCTACTAGAGTAACTAAGAGAATGGAGATCCTTATCTTGCAAACAGATTAAAGGGGTATGCTTTCTTTAGATTAGCAGTATTAAGGATGAGCAGGGATGATTGCCATCTACATACGCTTCAGGAGAGTAAACACTACGGAGGGGATAAAAGCACATTAAGACAAAGAATGATGATGAAAAATGAACAAAAGATCTGTCCTATCTGTTAATGACAAAAATTTAGAAATTAGAATAAAATGTTCAGCTGTCAGGGCAATGGGGAAAACCCCTCCCTGAAGGTTTTAAAAAAAGAGTTTGATAGGTTTATGGAAGGAATTATTTAGTGCCTTGTTTAAGACTTAGAGTGCTGTCCCTGATGGGCCAGACTTGCGTGCCTCATGGCATGTTCCTGGAGTGAATAGATGTGAAAGTTACAAAGCTGAGATCTCTGCCCTCCTTACGTTACTTTGGAAACATAATTGACTGATTAGTTAGAGCCAAGGAAAATCATTTTTATGACCACTGACATCCATTTACAGGAGAGATTCCAGAAAATCTTGTTTAGCCCTAGACAAAAGCAGGCAAATAACAGGAGATCAACTGTACAGAAAAAAAATAAAAAAAGGATCAAATGAGCAAGTAGTGAAAAACAAGTACAAGGTCTTAAGATAAAAGTTTAATGGTAGGAGACAGAGAATCTGAGAATGCAGAAGTCTTGCTCTTGAGCGTGCGTGCTAGGGAAAGTGATGGAGTGGGTAAGGCCACTCCTTAAGAGTCCATAAAATGGGAAACAGGACAACTTTATGAGCTGTGGCTACTACTACTCCAGGAATAAAAAAGCAGGAGAGCATAGAAAGGATTGATGGTGATGTGAGTGTGGCCCTGAAGCTGTGCTCGAGCTGAAACTCACCTTGTATAAGAGCTGTTAGATGACAGTTTGTGCTCAGGTGAAAACTGAATGAGTTTTATAGCATAGATGGAGAAAAAGCTCCAGACTGGGCTATTTTCTTCATATGGGCTGAGCTGTTGCTTGGAGTTTTCTTGACTGAAGCTGAATTCAGAATTAGATAATCTGCCTTTGCAGTGGCAGCAGGTGGCTAACGCTGAGTTGGTAAACTGGCCACAGAAGTCCACCTAGAAGGTATTATGTTGCATTTGGCACGAGAAGACTTCACTGGTGAGTAGTCATGGAATAACACTAACATTCCATCTGAGCTACAGGTGTCCTGACTCCCTGGCCTACGCTCCTTAGGTATCACATCCATGCAAGATGTCTTCAAGATGTTTAGAGAACTTGCATCTCTGGCAGGCCCAAAGGGTCTTAGTGGAGCTGCTGGATGAAGACGGAGCCAACAGAAACTACAGAGAGCATTACATCAGTGACCAGATGGACTTCATCTGCCCTGTGGCCTAGCCTCAGTATGATCCTGGCAGTGCTGATAAGCAGCAGGCCTAGGTCAGAGAAAGGTGAGTAGATCCCATTGCTGTGGAAGAAAACCATTTAGAGGCTAGTAGCATATGCAAGAGCCTGGCAAGAAAAGCAGTGGAGTATCTTGACAAGATAACCCAGCACATCAAAAGATTCCCAGCTGAACGTGATCAAACATCTACTGTGTGTGTTGCCAAGACCTCAGTACGTTGAAATGAAGATAAAATGATACCGGGAAAAGGCATTACTAATGAAAGGTAGCAGCAGCTGGAAATAACTATCTGAGTACTAGAGGTAGCTATGTGGAGGAAGAAAGACAGCGTACTGGCATTAGCTTCTTGCTTTTTTGTAAGGAATATGCCAGTGGTCCACAAAAGTACTGAGCAGGGTGTGTTACAACAGGCAGTTGAAAGATTCATCTTGCAATTGTGAATAGACCTCAAAAAGTAAGCAGCACAAGAGATTATGTTGTAGGATTAGCTGTGGGTGCAGAGTGGGATTTATTTTAAAGGGGTGAATGCGAATTTCAGTGGGGTTAGGAGTTAAGTTCATATGGTGGATTAGACTTTAGTACGCTACAAACTTCTAAAAATTTGGTGTGACTCAAACTATTAATTTCTTTCTTTCTTTGCCCAGGAGTTTGGTTTAATGACCACATTAAAAAAAAAAAAAATCCACTTCATACCCAAATTTGAACTTGGAGAATACTTTGGTAGGGACTGAGATCAGGCAGCTGAAAAAGTTAGATGCAGCAGAAATGAGACAAGCTTGAGAACCTTTATCTGGGAGATTTCTGAACTCTCATTTTAAACATTTTTAAGAGTGAGATAGGGTTTAAATCACTCAGATGAAACTTGGTTAGATATTGTATACATTACAGCTAGTCTCAGAAGAATTCTTTATACTGGAGGGTCATATTTGTAGAAAAATTCTTTCCTACTTATAGGAATTAAAATGGAAAAGAGGGATTTTTAGAATTGATTGACATCTTCATGGTATAATTCTGCAAATCTGGCTGAATATTTTTGTCTTTACATGACAGTAGATCTCTTCTAAAAATCTGTCTTTAAATATATGTTTCAAAGACATAGAGGCTATAGCTCTTGTGAACAAACTTATCCAGTGCCTAATCTCTTGTTACTGAATCTTAGAGACTCAGGAATTCGTAAACTCTGGAGTCTCACAGACTCCAGAAAAAGATAGCTATATGCAACCTCCCTGGAGGGTATAACAGGTGTCACAAAGTGAGCTTGGGGACTCTTTGAGAGCTTGTGTGTAGGCAAAAGGCAATCACTGCCCAGTGCTGTGAACCTTCACAGACTCTCTTTAATGTACTCACAGGGATGTAGCCCCAGAGGCTAAACTTGCAGCTGGTGATGTAGTTTTGGATCAGTTCTTGCACTTTAAAGCTCAAAATTATGGTCTAACCCAAAACAAAATAAAAAATTCAAGACTACAGCCCCGTATACAGCTGCAAGAGAAGAAAACCCAGAAAGCTTTGATAAATATATTAGACGCTTAATTGTCCAATTTAGTGCTTGGTTGGTAACGAAATCAGACACATATGGTAATAAGGATGTTTTTTTACTGTGTAAGACACTTTGGGACATTTTGAATATGCAGGGTGCAATGGTATATTAAACCAAATTGTAGTTCCGCATTTGACAATTTGGCTTTGTTAGCGTAATACAATTTGTTTTTATTGTAGCAGTGAAGAGGGAAACATTTTGATAATAATTTGCTTTCATTATCCATTTATATTGCTTCTTCCTACTCAATATTTTATTTTTATTTTTTAAGCAAAATAGAAAAACTTTACAACCAAAGGAGCTGATTGAAGGGAAAAAAAGAAGAAAAGAGCTCCCAGTCTGATTAGTTCTGTTTTCAATAATATTTAGTAAGGAGATTGTTGACATAAGAACACAACTATAATATCCATCAACTCTTCACATATTCCAAATATGTTTACAGGAAAGACAAAATATTATATTTTAAAATCAGCATGATAGTAAAAAGTTATTTCACTTATCATTCTCTGAGGATGTAAGAGGGAGATGGTTTGGAAGAAATTCTATCTTTTATTAGGTCAACTGGTATAATAGAAAAAAAAAAGAGAAGAATATATGAGATCTGCTTGGTTTTTTCCCACCTGTATCAGCCTTGTCTAATAAAAGGTATTGTTTCTTTCTTCCAATCTTGCCTCTTTTAAATATCTCCATGCAAAATCTTGCTGAGATACCATTTGCATCTTGCTAAGATACCATTTACATCTCATGTCCCTCAGTCTTTTCCACTGTATTCAGCCAACCCTAGATCTGCTAATTTTCTTTCAGAGCCCAGACCTTCCTTATGCAGATGTATTTTGGCCATCTGCATGGGTGGCCATGGATAGCTCTGCCACTCCCTTTCTCTTGCTGATGCCTTGTCTTGCTTTTCTCACAAGCAGCTTTCTCTTATTTTTACCCAGTGTCAGCCTCAGCAAAAAAAATCCTTTTTCTTTTTAGGTGGTCTGCTGACCCACTACTTTCTCTATGTTTTATCTCTCATCTGAAGGTGGGAGACACACCAGGAGCAGGGTGAAATGTCCTTTTGGTTATCTAGAATTACACCCCAACTGTGCATTACACTCCTACAGTGGGCTTGCTGTTCCCCATAGGGGCAATCCTAAGGGCATGGGATCCTGCTAAATCTGTGTCTGGGAGATACCTGTGTAGTGGTCTGGTCCATACTTAATGTGTCTGATGGGGGGTCCTACCTGTCCACAAGGAAGGAGCAATTGCAAGTGTGACTTAAAATCTGTGGCTGTGCATCTTTTGCTTCCTTCAAAAGGAGAGAATATCTGGATTTTGGTATCCAACATTAACCAGCATTTTGGATTCCCACCTCATGGGTCTGAGTTGCTCTTTTTTGCAATGTAGGCACAGTCTGTTCCAGCTCTTAGCTGTGGTCAGTCATTAAATAAGATGGCGTTGTTCAGCTAATTAAAAAAAAGTCTAGCAGGAGAATGGAATGCAGGATTCTGCAGGATGTATAATTAACCTTAAGTGAGTGAGGAAGGGAAACATCAAATTAACAAACCAGCTGCCATTATTCTGTCACCATGGTCGGCTTTACTCTCTCTGTTAATCAGACGGATTGTTACATGCTTCGAGAAGTTTAGCTGACTTGTCATATCAGCACAAATCAGATTCTCACCGAGATCACATAGTGTTTCCAAAAGCATCTGAAGGAATTTATAGCTTGTGAATTACAAAAGCGCTCTAATTAGTCCCGAGAGGCAGTTGCATAAGAAAAACTCAGAAGACTGCCTCATCATATTTGCTGCCTTCTTGTGATTTTCATAGAAGATTCTGATAATGAATGTTTACTAACAACTGGAGCTCAGAGACTCTATGGCTAATAACACTCCTGAGTAAACAGCATCCTGTATTTGCAGTCCCACAAAGATAGATCGGATACCGGTGCTTCTGCTATGTGTCAATATTGCCACAGGAGCACAGAAGTTTTAGCTGGAAGATTCTGTAGCCACCTGAGAAATGCCTGAAGGAAAATGAATGCCCTGGCAGTCTAGCAGTAGCCAAACCACTTGGCAATGTGTCATTCCTCAGGATGTTTTTATTTTCTTTCTTCTGAGTTGGAGGTTTTGTTCTAAGGTCTGGAGCTATGAATTCTTCTCAGTCCTTTTCTAATGAGGCATTTTCCTATACTGTAGAAATCAAAGAAGTTTTGCCATGGTATGGGTGATTTCAGAGAGTCAGGAGCAGGGATATGGGTGAAGGCAAACCATCACTCTTGAATACTTTTTAGGTCTTACCGTTACTTACCATTCCCTGGCCCATTCTCAGATTTTGAAATTATGCCAATCTGCTGCCTGCAAAAATCTAGGGGGCCTGAATTTAGAAATTCCCCCTTTGTGGGATCAGATGTATAGGGATCATAAGGTGAGGCCCATTGAGAAATGGCAGTCTGAGAACTCCCTAATCTGTGACAAAGTTATGAGTTTCAGTCTAGTAACAATTTTCTCGCTATACTCTTCAAAAGCAAATGTGAAATCATGCAGTGGCTACCTTAGGCTTTGCAGACCTGTATGCCTTGGTTTACCAGTCACTAGGA
Organism: Eulacestoma nigropectus; assembly: GCA_013397775.1. Lineage (NCBI taxonomy): Eukaryota > Metazoa > Chordata > Aves > Passeriformes > Eulacestoma > Eulacestoma nigropectus. The sequence goes on from VZTE01004148.1 coordinate 367,728, forward strand.
ACACTTTTACACTTTTATTTGCTGTTTACCTGAAATCCCTCAGGTCAATATGCATAAGTCAGTGGCACCATGAATCGATAGGTTTGACATTATATGAGATATAAGAAGTTATCTTCTTAATCCCATAATTTACTGCTGTCAACGCAGTTTTGATATTTTTCATTTCTTATATTGGGGCAGAAGTTTCTCAGAATAGTTTTCCGAAGTAAATATTTTCAAATGTGAATACCCACAGTTAGGCATTGTGTATAAGTACTCAATTTTTCACTAGCAATGAAGAAAACAAAGTGACTAGGGAAATCAATGGGGATTGCTGGAAGTTCTGTATTTTTTTTAAATTGGGTTGTTTATCTGGTTACTTATATATGGATTTATGTGCTTGTCATTAAGCACCCAAGTACAAAACTCTTGGCCTCGGGTAATTTGCGATTTTTCTTCTCTTTATCTTGATTAGTGGATGACTGCAAATCCCTTACAGGAAAGTGAAGAAAATGTTAATTCTCTTCGCTAGTAAAAAAGCAGTATTTGAATTAACAGCCTAATGATTAAAGAGTTTTATTAGTTTTAAAGGTGAAACTGTACCTCAGAGGTTCAGAGGAGAAAAGTAGGGAAAGAAAAAGAAAAGATATGCACGGTAGGAAGACAAATCTGAAAATCATAGAATGAGATTAATGGGAGTATTTCTCATTTAAGGTTTATATTTGATCATGAATTAAAAGCTTTGGAATCAAAAGAATCTGCCTTTTTTTGATCGTTAGTTAGTTTTATTTTTAATTCTAAATTCAACGGCAGGATTCCTGATCAGCATTAGTTGTAGTATTTAACAAGACAAATCGGGTTTTCTGAAAAGATGTGTGCAGAACTATAATACTTCCTGTTTCTCAGTCTTGGTCTTTGTTATGTATAAAGTGGTCTCTGATTGACTGAAACACAGAACAGGGACACCTGTGAGATCACATTTCTGAGGTGTGCTGGATGCCGTTGAAGCTCATTGACTCCTTGAATCAGCACCTCATGCAAACTGACCTCAAAAGATCGAAAAGCAGCAGGTAAATAACAATTCATTGAAAACTTGCACTCAACTGCACCAAAAGGTTTATTGGTAGGATGATTGTCTGTGCTGTGCATTTCTTTAAATACAAATAACAAGAATATTAGCACAGTATCTTTGTTCTTGCTCTAATAAAGGATAACTGATGCTTTTGCAATGGTGTTTGTTCATTAAGTGCTCAGGAAAGGCGATCTATTTTGCCCCTGCATGAAGTTGTAGCAATAATGTAGTCCTCAGACATTAATTCTGCTGTCTTACATGCTGAAAAGCATATTTTAGGCCATTAAATAACATATATAAAAAATTGAATGGCTTTGAATATCTAATTAAAAGCCATTCAGCTCCATATTCCATTGACAGTGAAATGCCGTTCTAACATCTCTCTATCAGATCAAAACACGACTATTCGGAGTTGGCAAGTGCTGTGCTGAGAGAATTGCAGCAGGACCTGTTTGATAACTGAAGCAAGAAAGAAAGGACCGCGATAAAGTCTTGATCTTTGTCTGATCCCTGAAACCATACTGGCTAATTGATCGGGTCAGCAGTATGTAGAGGTCCTAGTAAGAGAGCGGTGTATCAGGAGTTATGGAGAGGAATGACCCTTCAGAAACACCCTGTGATTTTGGCTTACTTCTGCCAACAGGCTGGCCAACTGGCATTTCTCAGGTGACAACCCTGCAGAAGATGCAACAAAAAAAGCAATGCTGGTAGCAAAAGAAAAAAAAATTGTTCAGGGAGACGATATTTTGAAGTGCCTTGAGTGCTCCATAGAAAGACTTAAAGGAGCCTCTGGTCTTTCCAGCCTGTTAGCAAATAAGTTTAATGGCTGAGAGTCAGTCAAATGATGAATCGAGACAATGGTTATCTATAAACGACTTATTTACTGTACCTTTTATCTTGAGGCAGTGATCTTTCTGAGAGGATCTGCAGATGGCTGCCATTTATCTAGACAGATGAACTCATTTGCGGGAAAAGGAGAGGCAGAGACACACAGATTGACATTTCTACCATGTGGTTTGAAGCTGCAGTGTAAAGCCCAGGGTCTCTACTGTCCTTGGGATGCTCATCTGCGAAGGTGAGTAAAACGCTAAACAGATCTAGAGGAAAAATGACTGCAGAGGACAGATAAGGACTATGTTCCTGTGAATCCACTTCTATGCAGAGACGGAAAGAGGGTGAATGCCAGAGGACTGCTGACATGCCATGTCATGACAGTCACCTTTGAAAGTGAGATTAATTGGCAGCAGACCTACTTTGAAGGGATCTGGATAGCTGGGTATGAATCACAACCCTGTGGGTGGCAGTCTGTGGGTGTCTGTCGGCAGCTCTTGGCTGCGTGTGGATTCTGTGGGGCATGGCTGGGTTTGCAAAACAGGCCCTTCTCAGGTAAAGATGGGGAAGGACATTCAGAGAGAATAATGGAGAATCTAAGGAAAGGGTAGGAAAAGGATGGAGGAAGAGGTGTTGAAGAAAGGTTCAGAAACGAGGTGGAAGCAGTGCTGACTTAACATGCAGGCAGTCTGCAGCCTTGAAAATGGGAGCTACCCAAGAGATTTATAATCATTTAATTGAGGGAATGATGGTGATCATCTGGGAGAGCTGGCATGTACCAATTAGATTGAACAGACTGAGGGAGGGAGTTTTTATGTTAAAGAACAGCACCCAAATGCTCCCTAAATTGGACAGAGATGCACAAGAAGAAAAATATTTGCAATGAATCATTGGCAATGTTCCTCCAGGTAATTTCTGCACAGCTCAGAACTCTGAGTGGTTTACTTGTTTCTCCATTCAGCCTTTTCCTTTTCATTTATTAGCAATTTTTGGCCTGATCATGCAGGCTTTATTTAAGTAGATTTCCCTTTCAGTCTCAAATTAGTGAGGGTTTTGCCTAAGTAATGGCTAAAGTATTTGGTTCTTCAAGCTATTATTTCAGTATTGTAAAGCCATTATTCATCAGTAATCAATTCGTGTGTGTATCTGGCGTGCCCTACCTGAATTAAAAAAAGGACACTGCAAGGAACTGTAAAACAAAGATTTGAGCACTGTCAATGCCCAATGCTTTCTAAGAAACAATTTCTACTAATGAACAAAATATATTTAATTTTAAATTAATTTCTAATATTTATAAAAGTGGTAATGTAAGTCAAGGGAATTGTGCTTAATTGAGCAAAAATATATTTGTTTTGGTTTTTTTAGTAGTTTCACAGTTGACAGAAAATTCGAAAAGAAATATTTCAAATTCTGAACAGGTATATTCAAAGTTTTTCTGTGATCAAAGGTATAAATGCTGAAGACATCTGAAGTGACTTTTGGTGGGTTTCTACAAAAATCAGAACATTTTTTGAACTCTTTATCATTGTCATGCGAAGGAAGTTTTACTTTGCTTTGCTTTGCTTTGCTCTGCTCTTGGATGTCTACATTTCTGCTGCCCTTAGCATGTGAAGTTCTCCTCATGACTGTGTCCTTTGCTGAACTTTTCAACTGTGCCACTGGCATCAAAATACGTTTTAGATTCTCCTCTGACTCTGCCAGCAAATATCCTTCTATGCTCACCTGATAACAAGGGGGTGAATATTTCTCCACAGGTTGCATAGTTCATTGCAGAGTCTCTCTAATTTAGGATGCCTTTTTACTTTTAACTTTTTTATTTTATGATGACTGTAGCACTTTTTTTTTCACGTTTTCCCAACTTTGTTCATAGCTGTGTTCATTTACATTAAACCTGAGTTAACTTTCCTCTACTTAATCTGTATTTGTTTTAGAAAACAAAAAAAGTCCTGTGATGTTACATGTGCTGTGTGATTGGCAAGAACATTCTTGCAACCTGTATTTTTTTGAAAAATGACTGGAAACTATTTTTTTTACTTTAGATGCTTGCTCTTCAAGAGAACTGAATCTGCATTTCTGCTCAGAAGCTCATTACTAGGAGCAGAGACTATGTTTACTCACTTATCTATTTTCATTGTTTGGTACCATCTGGAGGTGACTTATTTTGTAGGAAAAGAAAAATGAATCAATCTTCCTTTGCAATGACAGAGGACCCTAGGAACTTTGATTACTAACCAAAATATTTTGAGAGCTAATAAAAGCAGACAACGTGCCATACTTTGATGATATCACTCCTCTTCACGCATTCTTTCAGAGCTAATCCAGTGCTCTGAGAAAGGGTTCTTGTGTGTGATAAAAGGAGTCCTTCATTGTCACAAGCCTTAGCATACTGCTCTGGTACATGTGCCCGTGAAACACATTTCATGCCTCATCTGTTACCTAAATGAGATGTGAAAGCAGTTCCCACCTCGTTTACATTTGCGCAGTTTTATGGAACAGCATAGATGCAGTTCCACTGAAAGTAATGAAATGAGGTCACCAACCTCCTTCTCTCTCCTTGTATTGCATCCACACGGCCTGATCCTTTCAGTTCACTAAACGGGAAATGAATCTATTTCCCTGAAGAAAGTTACTACAAAAAGCCAGCATCCTCCAGTGTGCAGCAGTCATTGGCATTTTACAGAGGTGTAAGCTGTCCACGCCGAAAATAAAAATGTAAGCTATGCATTTACATGAGATATCTGAACCCAGAGTGATTTCTCCTGCACTGAGCAGAATATAATCAAGGTGAATAAACAGGAAAATTGACTAAACTGATATGGAAATAACACCACAAAAAAGGCAGTAAGAAATCTGTGCACCTGCACTACCCCCTCCTTGGCTGAGTTTGCAGCAGAACACTGCCAAGAGTGTGTCCAAGGGGTCAAGGGCAGCTGAAAGTCAGGGCAGTTCCACGGCTCTGGAAATCCTAGGTGCTAGTCCAGATCAGTTTCTGGGGAACTGCAGGGATTTTAACTCCAGTGCCTGGGTCCCTGCTGCCTTATATTTTACACCAGAAGAGAAAAGTACAAAATCCTTCCTTTATTAAAAAAAATGTGTAATATTTGAAACTTTTTATAAATAGCCATATAACAGATGACAGTGAAAGTCCAAGAATGTAGTGATACAAATTCAGCCACTTCTGTTCTTTCGTCAGCCAAGCTCCCCGTGTTGAAAATAGTGGAAATATACAGCTTACAACGTGCCATCTTCATGTGTTGTCTTGCTGTTTCAGAAGACAAAAATTGAAAATACCAACTTTTTTGCAATGGAACCCTTGTTTTTCTTCTAGTGCTCTGTGCTTTTTATGTGACCGGGATGCACTGGCTGGACTTCACCTTGCGTAACTCTGAGAGTATGAAATAACCATTTACATCTGAGCAGTCAGCCTTGACTGCTGCTGTGAAGGGAAAGAGATCATATTTCAATAACATGGCTGTTCTCATAGGAGAAGATGGAGAGTGGTATAAAGTGTGATAAAAGGCGAGAGCCTTTTACGTTCTGTGTCTACAAAGGAAATCAAAGTTGCATGTGTGTGTACTGATGGCAGGTGAGATGAATCCCTCTCCTTTGTCTTCTAATGGAAGGAATACATTAGGATAAAGGAGAAAATTCTCATATATTCCTGAGATAAGGCCATGCACACCTTTTCAGTGTCCTGCTCCAGAGATGCTAATGGTTCCCATTTCATTTGGTATCTACAGGAAAGGCAGACCAGGGATGCCTGTGCATAAACAAGCAGACAAACCAAAATAGTCTTGGCTCTCACCTTGTCACAGCAGAAATATTATTGACCAAGCGGAAAAAATCCAAAATCTTTTGAGGAAGAAGTGCCATTTCCAAGCTTTATGAGAGGAATCACAAACATTAGGAATGAATGAACTGAAGAGTATAAAATACTGGTTGAGTTTGTAAAAATAACAAGAGGGAATGTAGTGGACCTGGTGGAGATACGTGAAAATAATGTGCGGAAGTGCTTGTCTTACAAGGGTCTGGGGTTAAATCACTATATGAGCATTAAAATTTAATGAGTAGGTTTCTTTTATTGGCTCTCTCTTTGGCTGAGTTCTGTACGGTGCTGTGGCCCCTCAGGTACCTCTGGAGGAGGTGCTTGGAGTGATTCACAGAATCCCTCTCTTTGTGTTCAGGTGTAATGAAACAGGGAAAATTGTTTGATTTGCTCCATCGTTCAAGGATGTACCCAGAAACAGTGTTAATGCTTTTCTCTCTTTCTGCTCAACTATACTTCTACATTTTTCTCTTATTATGTGCCTGTTTTTTCTGTATCTCTCGGGCAGGGCCAGTTTGTGAGGTGTCTGGCCTGTGCTACAAGGCACTTGCATACATGGATCAACACAGTTCAAAGCAGATTTGAAGTACCTTTCTGTTGTGTGGGCAAATGCTTGGGCTGCTTCACTGGGGAGCAGCACCATGCTGACTACATTTCTGACAAAATACCTTCCTCTTATTTTGCAGCTTGCCACACCATTGTGGGGTCCAGAAAAATCCCAGCATAGCTCTTTTTCTAGCCACTGTAATGCTACAAGTGTCAGGTGTATATTTTGTTTCCCATTTTTGTTGTATTTTGCTTTGCTTTCACTCTGCTCTGGCTGCAACAACATGTTGGAGGATTTAAGCCATGATTCCACCCTCGCTTTTCCTCTGCAAGGAAACCTTCCTGGGAAACACCCTGGGAACAGGACACTCCTTCAATTCATATCTGGAAACACAGAAAAGAAGAAGCAGTATACTCATTGATGAGGGAAAATGTCTCCAAGGCTAAATTACTGTGTGTGGATGGACTGGAAATATTTACAGTGAATCCTACCAGACCTGCGGACTTAGGTCCAGTGCATAGTTTTATAGTGAGAAATTTGACCAGCTTTAAAAGTACTAAGGAGATTTTTTCACAAACTCCTAGAAATCCTGTATTTGAAGTTGTTTCAGGCCAGTGTAAATGGGGCAAGCAGTTAAATGAGGCAAGTGACATTTTCCCTGGCTTGGCACCAAAGTCCTACTAGTGATCTAAATTGTAAAGCTCGATGTTATGAAAGAACTTCACTGAACATATTCTTCAGGTTAGTGTAAAGGTCAAAAGTAAGTACCCTTGAAGGGTTCATACTGATCTGTGGCAAAAAGTTTCCTGGCTTTAGCTCTGCAGTTTCAAGTGCTGATCTCAAATCTGCCGGACCTCTGCACCAGTTGCTAGTAGTGAAGGAAGGTTTGCACAAGAACTCTCTATACACTGAGCTTCTAAACAATAAAAATAATCAGATTTGAGATCTAGTCATATCTGCTGAAAACAACACACGAAGGCCTCTTAGAGCAGTCTTGGACCACCACGGCTCTACCACAGGCTAAGCTGATACCACCACAAATGCTGAACTAGCAGCTTCTGTGGAGCAGAAGAGAGGGGAGAGAAGAATGATAAGGGGAAAAATATAGAAGCGAACTTCTCCTAAGTGTATAACAGGATAAATGAAGAAGTGGAACTATAAAAAAGTTTGGAAAGGATAAGGGGAAGCTCTGTGTTGCTTAGCTAAGGCCAAATAATTCTGATTTTGCCTAGCAAAGCCCCACTTCTCTGAAATAATGGAATTTTTTGCAGAAACGTCTGCATTGGAAAGATACATTGTTTCTTGAATGGCTAAAACTGCAGTTTTAGCAAAACTCTCTTATGTGACATACAGACTTCTGTGAAGAATGTTACATCTGACGTGAAGCAGAAGACTCCTGACCCCTGACTCACCTGGCTAGGTGAAACATTCAGTTTCTCCTGCTTAGATTAGCCTTTTCAAAGAAACTGCTGGGTCCTTGATTTGGGAATGTTTTCCTGTTTCCTGTTCTGCAAAATATTAAAGGTGTATGGCACTGCTGCTAGAAAATGCCGCTTAGATTCCCTTTATACTCTAGCTTAATACAGGGGCAGAAGTTGTGCTACCTAGGAGGGACGGGGGAGAAGGGAGAAAGCTTGTAAAAACATGGATATTTACAAAATTTGGATTCTTTTTCAACCTATCTGAAACTACATGATCTCACTCTAAGGGTTATGGAGTGAAAAGCTAGTGAAAGTCAGGGGCCTGAAGAAATATTTTGGTTTTTTCCATCTGTCCATTTCTCAGCAACTGTGTCTTGTGTAGGCAGAACCCCAACTAAATTGTGAAATGTTGCATCCATTATCGCGGCATTTACTGTTTAGATGAACATCTTAAGCTGCCAGAATATTCAACAGTGGAGCCCTTAGTGAAAATATAGTGTGCTCCATCAAGAACTTGGCTGTTCTTACATGTCAAGTGCTTTTCAGAAAGATAGTGCTTTATTTTTGGCTTTGTTTAGAAGAACATGGAAGTGTCAACAATTTATTCACAGTGTGAGACAAACAGATATTAATAGAATTTTAATGAAGGCCTTTCAACAGGATTTGAAGGTTTTTTTGTTGAGTGTTTTGTGTGTTCCTGTTAATGCTGGGAGAGTGAAAAACGCAGCCATCATAGGACAAGTATGGAAACAACTTGCCAGAGACAGCAAGAAAGAAGAAAGTAAGGAGAAAATTTCAGCTGGACAGTACCAGAGGCTCTGTCATCATCAAAGTCAAGGCAATTATTTCCAGATTTCCTTACAAATAATCATGTAATGCAGTGAAGAGACTTGGGGACTCTTGAAATGCATTTTCACATATTACTCCAAGGTGGAAAGGGCTTTCTTGTTTTGGGTTCATCTTATGTCTCTGTTTAAAAAGTTGCTTCTCAGTTCTGCCTTTTATATATATATATATATATTTATAACAGCTGCTACCAGCTAGTACTCCCTTAAAAGCCTACGTTTTTAAATACACAGAGGCACAGTTTCAAGCCTCTGGTTTCCCATCCTTACACCTCAATGACCTTAATAATGCTTCTGCCTACTGAAGTGATAAAGAGGGGATGTACTTCTGTTGGGCCCTGCTCCCTGAAGTGAAATATTGAAGCTTTCATTTTGTTAGTGAGAAAATTCTTGCTATGAACTCTCTCATCTCTGACCCCGTATTTTGTTACTGTACTGTAATCTTTTCGGGCTAATGCTAGTGCTAATGCAAACTTTTCGTGGGAAGGGCATGATGTATCTATAGAAGGCAGCTTCCCAAAGACTGAATGTCCTTCCCTGACAAAAGATCCTTTCATTTGTGGACAAGAACATAAAGGTTGGCTATCACCAAATGCATGGTACCAACCATCTGAATGCAATAAAGATGCTCGTGACTTCTACCATGTTAATCCATAGATCAGCTTTATAATTACCAATTTCGGTTTCAACACAGCACATTGCTGAAGGGCACAGCTTCAGATGCAATTCACTCCCAAATGAACACTGATAACTCCACCCCTTCTAAATCCTTCTGCCTTTATATTGTCAGAAACATTACCTGCTCTTAATGTAGAGTATGGCTCAGTCATATTTCCTTTGCTCTCTGCAGTTAATTTAGACAGTTTGGTGGCTTTCACCCAGTCCTTTGTTTGAGAGGTGAGCACTTGAGAAGGTGTAAGATGCTGGGGGCGATGTGGGTGGGTGCTTATTCAGGATCCCAGAAAAAGAAACCAGATTGGCAGTAGTGATTTGATGGGATGTCTAGGTCTAGGATTAATTAACTTAAATCCTAGTGTGTATCAAAAAAAAGACCTGTATAGACAATTTTTTCCTCAGTCTCTGGACAGATTTCTCATGCGTGGCACTGCCGCCTACACTTGCCCTGTTAGACTTGGGCTTTCAGTATGGAGGCTACAGGGAATCAAAGCCTGAAAACCTTGCTCTTATATAAGGCTTTTAAAGGAGCTTAGTTTCAGCTAAATAGTAATCATACTGAAAATAGTTTACTAACTTCTTCAGGAAGCCAACTAAACTCCTAGGTTTAATTCAGAGAAGGGCTTTCCTGAAGTCAATAGAAAAAAATTAGGATCCCTCCCTCCAGCATTCAAGGGCCTCAGAGTACGAAGCCATCACTGCAAAATACTGTGGTGATATCCCAAAGGGAAAAACCAGCACAGCAACTCCAGTTTGGTTTGCTCTACCAGCTTGTGCTCTTAGGAGCAGCTTCCATTTCAGTTTTTAAACTTTTATCTTAGAGGGCAGGGCAAGTTCACTGCTCACATCTAGCAGGAGCTGCTGCTGAAAGTACGGTTCAGTTTGATTCCTGACACTGCACAGAAGCAAAAGAAAAGAGGAAAAAAGGATTCACTGGTTATGAGAGAGCCTGTATTTGCAGAAACCCTTCTTCCCTCTCACTCTCCTATTTTTATTACTTTCGCTCTATACATTGGCAGCTTATTTTGCCAAGATTTCAGCCTGTGAAATAGCTGACTAGTTTTACAGTCTTTTATACATGTTTGCCTGCATCAGGGCAACAGAAGCTACAAAATATTGTGGCTGCATCTTGGGGAAATACATTACAGTCACAAGAGACACCAGACAGGTCCCTTTCCCCATTAGACACTAAGAATCACTCCTGCACCTGCTCATGCTATCAAACACCCGTGGTCCCCCTGGCAGTGTGAGATACAGCTTCTTTCCCCCAGTTTTCAGTGCCCCATCTCCTACCCTCTAGTTCCATTTATTATGCAAGCCTCATGGGTAATTGCCCAGTCTTTCCAACCTCCTGTGTGCATGACCTTACCCTTACGATTTAATTCTGAAGACACTTAAAAAAACCAATCTATTTTCTCTTCCTGCTTTCCTCCCTTTTATTTATTTTTCTATGCGTGTGTCTCATGTGCTGAATATTAAGCAGGAAAACAAAGATGTATATCATCTGGAGCACAGGTGCACCTACCAGGCAGTGAGCGAAAACAAAACAATTCATTTAAAGGGTTTTGATTCACTATTGTCCGCTCATACTTTATTCGGCAGCCTGATATGACACCTTGAGTCCACCCACGCCAGCATGCAGCTTGGAATGGAGATGTTTTCTTGGCTCCTGCACGTTGTAAATTTTTGTCATGGCTCCGCTTGAAGTTGCTTGGCACGAGTGCTTTGCTAAGTATACTGAGGAGGGGATGAGAGAAGAGTGAGGGGTGAAAAAGGAAAAAACATAAAAGAAAAAAATATGAAATGAAAATAGTATCTCAAATAAGTTTATTTCTTTCCCAAATTTTCTAGTATCACTCTTACTGCCCATAGGCAAAATTTCCATTCATTTTCCAGGTCTGTGGTTTTGGTGTGTGTTGCACAATCCTTTTTCTAGCAGGACATGAGAGCAGAGGTTGACTCTGGGTGGCTTTGGCTGGAGGCTTGAGCGGCCTCAAGAACAGAAAAGCAACCTCTCTGTAGAAATATTTTCTTTTTGCTTACCAGCTTAAGTGCTTTGTTTTTAGAGGAACAAGTGGTTAGTCAAGTTCGCCTAATATTTTATTCTGTTCTGGTTAGAGTAGGCATTAAAACTCTTAGGCATGTAGACTCTTACATGGCTTAGGGATGGAGCTGCCTCTCCTGGTTTTGCTCTGGCTTGCTGCATATCCTTGTGAGGTCACTTCCCTCCATGTGCTTTTCCTTTCCTTTCTTTGTCTCCTAAGACTGTAAGCTCTTCTTAAGTCAAAATGTTGTCTTTGATGTGTTTGGTTTATATCTTCCACACAGGAATGGTGAACTCTGTGGCAGTGGTGGCATGTGTGTGGAATCTGCTCTGTCTTGTTTCACCTGATAGAGAAGGAGATGGGTTGTGAATTGTCCTGATACCCATGTCGTTGGCCTCACCCCATTTTACTGTAAATTCGTGGTTGGATTCAGTCCATTTGTTTTACTTTGCAGCTTGAGCTAGAGAGCAGCAAGCCCCACTTCTAGCCCTTTTTAGGATGCTGTAAGTGCACGCTGGAGAAATGGAGAGTTAGAAGTGCAGTGACTCTAATGTTATTTCTGCTGTATCTCTGACACTGCAGGCTGTGGAAAGATGTGTATATAGGGAAAAAAACCCCCAACATCAGGCTATATGTTTATGGACTCTGAGGTAACTGTTGCCCTCAGGAGCAAGATCTTGGAGTTTTGACAGACCCTTCAAATCATAAGCAGGTTTTTTTTTAGTGGAAAACCAATTAAAATGTTAGGAATTGCCAAGAAAGGATTAAAGAACAAAGCAGAAAATAACCTTGGTTCACTCCTATTGTTAATACCATATGCATTTCTTATCTCCTTGTCTCTGGAATAATGTAGTGGAACTAGAAAAAGATTCAAAGGCAATGGGGGTGGGCAAAGATGACTAAATAAACTGGGACTCTTCAGTCTTGAAAAGACATGGCGAAATCTTGAAAGGCACCGAGTAAAGCCTATAAAAATTGATTGCATGCTGTTTGTGCCAGTGGGAGAGCTGAGGTGCATGGAGTGAGGCTCAAGAGAGCAAGGCTCAAAACAAACAAAAAGCCGTGGGGGATTGCTCATGCAGTGGGCATATCCGTGCAGCTTTGCACTGCAATTCCAAGGGAAACTGCATAAATTTATCCAGTCCATCAAGTGCTGTAGCTTCAAGATGGTTAAAATGTTTCACAACAATGAAAACGATAATGGGCATGGGAGGAGCCTAAGATCTGTGAATCCTGGACAGATTCTGAGCTATCGTTTTCCCTGAGGACTACTGGAATGACCACTAGTTGAAGTAAGTGGTGATATCTAACCCTTTTACCAAAATCTTCAAACTAAAGGTCAGGGATATTACATAGTTATAGGAACTGTCAGAATAAGATATTTCCCTAGGGCAGGAAGAGGAGGCGGTGAGGAATAAAGGACAGAGTGGCATATTAGGTTAGGAAAGGAAAACGTAGGAGAGTCTTCTACATGTATTAACAAGATGTGTTAATAGAGGTTTTGCTGTGCTGCCTGGCAGGACAGTGACCCACATGTTTCACAGTCTGCTGTGCCAGCCCTGGACCTGGCACATGGCCATCTCTGAGCCAGGAGAGATACACCTGTTTGGAAAGGGACTTAATGGATGGGCTACCAGGGGAAAATCACAACCCATTTGCAAAGAAAGATAAAAAGCACAATAAAACTTTGGATCTGGCTGTACTCAAGTGACCAGGAGAAAAGCAGGAGGCTGTTTCCTCTAAAAAGAATTAATTCTCTTCAGTGGGGATGTCCATCCCTGGCAGTGTTCAAGGCCAGGTTGGATGGGGCTCTGAGTCTAGTGGAAGATGTCCCTGCCCATGGCAGGGGTGTTGGAACTAGATGATCTTTAAAGTCCCTTAAAACCAAAACCATTCTATGATTCTTTGATGGCACATGGAGGACTTAAAAAAATTTTCCTAAAGTGGTGGACAAATATGTAGGAGTGTGGAGTGTAGATTGGCTACTTGTAGGTGTCTTCGGTGGGTTAAATGAGAGAAGAATCAAAGAAAAAATCCGTATTGAAAGCCATCCTGTACGTGGAAAGAGCATGCTTCGTTGACAATGGTGATGCAGTATAACCCTAAAAGAAACCACAGCTCAAGAGAGCAGGAGCTCATCAGGTGTTCTTCTGAAGGATAAAGTTCTGAAAAAATTACACTGGGTTAAAATATGTTTGAGCTGTCGAAAGCACCCAGGTAGGAACCGGAAGAAAATATACAGTCACCATATGGATAGTTTGGTTCATAAAGAACTCATGGTGAGCCACATGACTAGTTACCTCCGACTCTGGTCTTGTGTTTGTAGAGATGCAGCCACTGAAGACTGAGCTAATGGTGGATAGGTTGCCATGTTGATTTGTGCCTGCAGTTATCAGGTTATTTTGATCAAGTTTCAGTGTGCCTTGGTTGTTTCACAAAGTTTTCCAACAATTCCAGACAAGCAAGATCTGGCTATGCCAGTGCAAAGCTCATCCATGCACACGAAGACCCTCAGGAAAGGTGAATGTGATTGTACTTTAAACTGGGTCTGTTCCATTGCATTAAGCAGTGAAGAGGGCGTTTTTATTCCAATTTAAAGAAGTTTTATTTCAAGTTTCTTTATTCTAATACCAAAACAGAGCCTAGAAAAGGAGGAGTTGTATTTCTATCCAGGAAGTCAATAAAAAGCAATCAGGAAAAAGTTCTAAAAGATGCCCTTTTGTGAGAAGGCCTTTATACCCCTTAAAGAAATCAAACAATGTGTTCTTGAAGATTCAATATGTGAGAGCTTGCCCTTCTGTACTACTTTCCAAGCATCTGCACAGGAGGAATAGAATGGAGTAACCACATAATTCTGAGTGAAAAGAAGTGCCTATACTTTTCCATTTTTGTTCTCTGTCTTGATTCCACTGTGCATGGAGGGAAAATTGACGGCTCCAGGCACTTGACCAACTATGTTTACCGAGCAGTGCTTAACCAGCTTGATAAAGATTGCTAATTCTGAGTCAAACAGATTTATCTATGTAACTCAGTCTTTTTGTGTGCAATAACCTTTCTGCATGAGTTGCTTTTCCAAGATGGTTGGCGAAATGAAGTTGGATGCCATTTCATTTGTACATCTGCTACTACTGTTTTTATTTACTTGAGCTGCTGAATTGTTGTGCAGCTTACAATACAGTCAGTGTTTTATTGGGGGTTTGAAGAAGAAATGTCGCGTCTATGGAGATAAGCAGAGAAGAAGAGGCAGCCAGTGGACATTTTTCCAAATTCACAAGGAAGAAATGGAATGATTTGCACAACTTCAGAAGATCCATGTGCCAATGTACTGCCACTGCAAAGCACGGGTTTGCAGACTGGCCTTCTGAAACCTGCCCAGAGCCATTGTCACTTTCCAGTTTTGAAAGCTGCCTGCTTGGAACAGAAGCACTTAAATCTCTAATACTTGTGATGATACATGCCAAGTGCATTTCAATGGAGTTTGCTGTAAAGATTGATTTTCACAAATCAACTGTGGCCTTGGAGTGTAACTCTGCCACCTAAAAACATGGTTACCTGGAAAATGCTGGTAGTGGAACTTGCAATAATTTTGTATTTCTGACATTGGTGTAGTCCAATTATGATGGGATTATTTTGGACATTTAAGCAAGAGAATGGGACAGAATTCTCTTTTATGAGTCTGTTTTGCAAGTGATAAATTGAACTTCTGTACCATAAGAAAACCATTTCTATACTAGAAAGCTTCCCAAATGCCCACATGCATCACAAAAATGGCAGACATTCTGTTCAAACAGAAGTGTTCTCGGTAAAAAAAGATTAGCAACTGGTAAAAGACCAGATACAGACTTATTTTAAGTGTTACAAAGGGATTTATTCTTGAACTGGAATTGTCAGAAGGTACTACTTTGCTGCTGAGCAGTGAAGCATTGTATGACAAAACAGACACGACAAAATGAATGATTTCTTATTCCAGCAGATCTCTAGCTCTCTAGAAATACCAACCAGATTTTGAACTATCACTGGAATTGCTTGAGAACATTTGGTTAGACCTGGAAAGAGCCGAATAGATTTAACCCACTTATTTGGCTGCTGGAGAGCAAGTCCAGGGAGGAGATATTGATGACCTTCTGACAGCAACAAAGATAAGGCAATGAGTGTGTGGTGATTTCGTGAAGAACAAAGAGATTCTTTCAAAACTGACCTTTCCCCAGTGAAATATGACCAGATGGCCATTATGGGGTCAGAAATCGCTGATGGAGATCTTAGAAAATGATCTTACGCAGAACACCTTCTGATTTTTTTTGGTAAATGTTGTTGTTCAAAGATGGAGCAAAGCGTTTAATAGGATCTGCTCTCTGGGCACTGATGTGGTTCAATGAGTCCATGTAGAAACCACACAAAGAAAGAGAGACATGGTACAGACTGCAAGTGCTGCTGGAAATGCCCTCTTGCCATGTGGTTGTGATGAGACAGGGGCAGAGTAGTAACAGCATTTTCACAGCTTATGGACCATGCCTGGTTGTCAGCACTCTGTGAAGATGGAGAAAATCCTGCAGAAGTGGTGTAACTTTTAAAGTTTAGCAGGAGATATCAATAAAAACTGCTGAGAGATGCAAAGTAGATCCAATGCAAACAGTTTTTCAAGAACCTAGCAGCAAGATCCACACCTAGTAACACTTTTTTTCAGCAGGTCAATAAAGTCAAGCCTAAATAGACCCTTGAACAAAGAATATGATAAAAATAAGCACATTAAAGAGAAAAGTTTTCAATGCCGTACAAGAGTTCCTGTGTAATGTGCTCACCAAAGAGCACTGTGTGGAAATTGAACTCAAACTATCTCAGAAGCAAGAATAAGCAACGTGTGTTTAGTGACTCAGATGATAACTCCACATCAGTTATAATCCACAGAATAATCAAAATATTGATTCTAAGGAGGAGAATGATGTGCACTATCATCTCAACAGAGTTTCTGAAAAGTAGAATTATGATTATTAAATTTGAGAAACAGTAGTTTCTTCAAAGAGGTTTACAGCCAATCTACATGCTTTCATTGACAAAAAACACGTACTTACTTGTCTAACATTTGAAAAATTATTTTTGCTTCTAGTTCCTTATCTAGGTTCGATAGTACATACGAAAAATGTCGTGATATAAGACAGATTTGTCAGCATCTAGGAAGGTACTGCTGGTAAGAATATAATCACATGCACTGTTACCAGTGAGCAAAGATTATTATAGTTATTGTGACCCTAGAGACAGAGACATCTGGGAAAATAAAATCAAGGAAAAAATCTCAGGTGACAATAATAATGTATTAATTTCTGTGTTTCCTTGAATTTTAGGAAAACTTTGGGTAATCCAGAAAGTTCTCATGGCTTATTGTGAGACATTGATGGTAAGACTGTTACAGACTAGAGCTGGATAAAATTTTTAGTAAAGAAGTAAGGTATTACTGGCTAGAGTTGAAGTAAAATAGAAATCAGGTAAGACTTTGATCAAAGAAAAAATATTGTGCTGTGCAGCCAGAATAATTTTGTGTGACTTGGGATAAAACTTTTTTTTTAATATTGCTATTATTTTGTAAAATTTTTTACTCCTGCTGTTAAATATTATTAGGTTTTTTAAAAAGAGTATGCAGCTTTACAATAAGGATCCAAACTTTTAATGAGAGAATGATATAGGAAGGGTTTCCTCAGGTTTTTCTCTCTCTCGTCTCCCTCTCTCCCCCCTGAAGTGATGAAACGCAGAACAGGAGACAGCAGCTGAGGCAGCCAGTCGATAGGAAACCCTTCATACGCCTCTTCTGCTGAAGGCAATTCTTTGTCGCCTTTGATCACAGGGAGGAAGTGGCCAGAAAAAAGTTGAGTCCTGCCTGCGTGTGGCTGAGGTGATGGTTTGCAGTGTTCCTACAAGTTCTTTGATTTCTAGGTGAGGCATCTTCCCATTGTGCCTCCTCTGCCTGGCTGCTCTGGCCTCCATGGTGGACACCCCTCTCGTTGCCGCATGTTAGAGGTGCTTCACCTTCTTGTCAGAGGGAAACACAAACAGGAATGAGCTCGAGATCTCCAGAGGGCTTTTTCAAATGAAGGGTGCTGACAGCTGGCCTGCTGGGCAGTGAGGGGAGAGCAGCTGGGCCCCGCTGGAGGAGTTGGAGCAGGCAGTGCAATGGGAGTGCAGGAGCGGGCTGGGGCCTCTGCTGGACTCTCACTGTGGCCAGGCTCAGCAAAGGGTTGGGCAGTCAGGCTGATGGGATGAGCTGTCTGCTGTTTTACAGTCAGGATTATATGCCTAATTGTGTTCTGGGGTCTTTTCTGCAGTGATGCAGTGATGTCCTTGACAGGTGGCCATCGCTAAAGTGAGGGCAGTTGTGGTGCTCGGCAAAACAGATCCCTGAAGTGGCAGCATAAGGATGTATATCTTTCCTTGGATGTATGTTTTTGTTTTATGGAGCTGCAAGAAATCACTTTTCTTCCTTTCACAGAATAACAGAATTATTTAGGCTGGAAAAGACCTTCAAGACCATTGAGTCCACACTTTGACCAATCACCACCTTATCAACTAGGCCATAACACTAAATGCCACGTCCAGTTGTTTCTTGAACACCTCTAGGCATGGTGACTAGGTGGTCAAATAGTTCACACAAACCCAGAAGACAGGCCAGAACTAGATGATTTAGATGTGGGTCTAGGTTTCAAAACCTCCAAAAAATCAAATTTTTCAGCAGATTCGTGCTTAAGTTTCATCTTATTAGGAAAATAAAGTTCAGCTGGAAAAACTTCGCATGGAGATCCATTTCACAGCTTCAAATGTGGGCAGTGGGAAACAGTTTTGGTGTCAGATTTTGTCTCTCTTTAATTCTAGCAAAACTGGATTTTGTTTTTATTTTAGTTCTGCAGGAGGAAATTTAAAATGCCACTGAATTGGTTGGCACAACAGTGCTGGAGTTTCCAAAGTTTCTTCTGAGTTCATCTGCCCAATGCAGTGTTGCACTGATTTCCAGGTAAAACACCAATACATTGCTCCTCATGAAGTTCCTTATCACACTTTTAAAGGTTTGGAGAGAAATACAAATGCAGGTGAGTGATTAATGGATAACTGAAAATTGCTTCTGTCAACATATCTTTAAAATTCTAAAAACATATTCCTCTTTTTCTTCAGAAGCGTTGTAGGAGCAGAATGGAAAATTAAGGTGTAAACCAAATGAACCCTGTGTTATCCTTTGTGTGGCCTGTTAGACCTGCCTTCTGCCTTTCTACTTGCAGGCTGAGGTGTGTACCTTCCCTCACTCTCCTGGTACAAGCAGGGGACCTACATAAAAGCTTCTCTTTCTGAAAAGCCATCCCAAAGGAGGGCATCTATGTGCTAACTCCCTATAATCCCATGCAGTGGTTTCTGGTAGCTTCTTTTTTGTGTAAACCTTCTGACTAATTTATCCATACATTTAATTTCTTTGTGGAGCACTTGGGCCAAATACTTTAGTGGTGTAAATCATGCTGATGCCATTAGCAATGCTGACTTCAGCAAAGCTGTTTTGATTTATAGCAGCTGAAGATCTGGACCCCTATTAAAAGCAGAGTTTTCTCAACTCTGAATTCCTGGACATTATTGTAAGCTATTGCTTAGAAACAGATATAGCTGAAATAAATAAATAAATGCATAAAGGCAAGAATATTATAGGATGTGGCTCTGTTTCTGTGGAAACCTGATCTTTTTCTTATCCAGTTCTTTTTTTCTCTGTTAGCCAATTTAACCTCTCTATCTGTCTATTAAAACTCCTCCTCATTAAGCACAAGGTTGAAGGGTTTTTGCAAGAAAAATGTGGGCAGAGAAATATCAGCTTTTGCATCTGTTTGGTGAATTTAAAAAAAAATCTGAGCTGTAAGGGAAAAATGTGGAGGAGGGTGAAGGTAGCAGGAAATGTAATCGTATTAAAAATAAAAATATGAATCAGTTTGGATAATCAGTCTGTAAATTGGTAGCAGCCATGCTACCCATAAAATCTGTATCTTTTTCCCTGTATTTGTTCCACTCCACATTACGTTAAGAGATGCTCTGTCACTTAGGTGTACAACAGGGCACAGCTTGGAGTAATATGACATGATATTAGTTACATAATGGTATGTGACCAGTAACATTTAAAAGCAGGATTTGCTGGCTGACTGGCTTGATGGGTTGGTGTTGGAGGGGGAGCTGGATATTGTGGCAGCTCTCTGTCTCTTTCTCATTTTCATTTCTGAGTCACTTTCTCAGCCATGGTGACAGGGCTTTCACATTGAGAACTGCCAATAAAGGATTCAGTTCTTTTCTGAAAGCCTCCTGTTAATTAATTTATACTCTGAAATGCACCTTAATGACAATGGAGGCTTCTGAGCTGTTCCTGAGTGCTTTTTACCAGGCTAAGTTCCTTTTTCTATCATAATTTTGGACATAGCTTTTGTCCTGTCTGCACTCTTGGTCATATTGCAGTGATTTTTTTTTATATGGTGATCTGACACAGTATTGGAAGCAGTGACATTGTTATTCTCTCCTCCTCTGTTTTGTGATTGCTGAATAATGTGGTGTGCTTCAGTGGCATGGTGCTGGACTTCCACAGAGGACTGGAATGCAAGTGCCCAAGTGAAGTGATATTACAGAAGATTTCAGAAATATTCCTCATTTTTGTTAACCCTGGTAGCTAGTATTTTTAAAGTATTTTTTTCTTGTGTAAATATATTGTTGCAGTAATCTCCAGGCTGGTCCTGATCTCAGTGCAGTCTTGTTGATCTTGTCAAAGCTGTGATTTCTTTGTAGAGAAGGGTCAAGTGGTTTGACTGGAGGTGAGATTAGAGGGCATGAAAGCCCCACAGGGGTGGAAATGCTTTCTTTTTTTTATTTTCTGAAGAAGCCAAGTTTTAGTCAAGTTTTAGTCAAGTTTATGCGCTGTATGTCAACAATATTCATAGCGAATTTTTATGATACTACTTGTGTATCTGAGAGAAAGACACTTCAATGCAAGAAACACTGCCTTCCTTTTCACTACCTTTTGTGCTCCCATCAACTGTAATTCTTCCTTTACTTTGCCTAGTTTCAGGACATGACTTTCAGGAAAGTTTAACACAGTCATGTCTGAAAATACATTTGGGAGTGGAGTGGATCAAACAACCTCCTTTCCAGACCTTCGTGCTTGCACTGCCTCCCCTGACAGTGAGGAAGAGCAGCTGACTTCTCTTCCACATTACTGCTGCTGCTCTCTTCCCTTGGCAACATCTCTTTCAGTGTCCTGTGAGCCTGGTTGCCAGGAGGGAGCCAAGGCCAAACATAGAGGTACGGCCATGTTTCTGACCTGCTCAAGGAGCAGTTGTGAAACCAGTTGTGGTTTATGTGTTGTGAAGGTGTTAATCAGGCCTGTGAGAACCTCAGCTGCGATGCAATCACTTTTCTCGTCCAAAGTTTTCAGCAGAGCTTTGTGTCAGAGAAGAACCAGGGGGGCTCATTTGAAACAACCAGGTTGGATTTCAGAAAATCTTCCATGTTATGGCTCAATCGCTGGTCACTTGTCGGGGTGTCCAGCCCGGAGAAGGTGTTAACATCTGATTATTGAGAGAGGTCTCTGCCCGAATTAAGGTGCAAATGAGACTATATACTGAAGTCAATAGTACAAATTTTATTTGACAGTGAATATGAGGTAGACAGATAGAAGAAAATAGAAAAAGGGAGTGGAGGGAGAGCGGGAGGAAGAGAGATCAAGTGGAAGATGGTCACCACTCGTGGATCCAGTGACTTCCCTTTAGTCCTTCTTCACCTTGGGCTTCTTGGTGGTGGAAGTCCCGAGATTGTTGAATACTTTTCACTATATATACATTTTTACAAACAAAGGAATTAATGCTCTTTGGTTGCACAGTTCTCTTATTCTATTGGTTAAATTATTCCCTTGCTGCTAATGCTGTTTAGTCCCACGCTCAGTCTTTCTCTTTTCAGTGGGTAGGTTGTGAGTTGATGCCAGAGTTACCTTTTATCCTGCTCGAGCTGACTTCAGCACAGTTGCTGAGTTGGCTTTCCTTGTGGACTCTTTATGTCCATTTTCAGTGATACATTCTTCTCCCCCCAGCCTTGTTTACCTCCTGCTAGGCCTGAGATGAGACTTGGACAATAACCTGGGGTGATCCTTATTTGACCAGTGATATGCAAATGAGCAGCTGCCTCCCCACATAGCTTGCCACAGTGGGAACTGGATACATTACCCAGGATATGCCAGCCAGACCTCGCCAAGCCCAGAGCCAGTGCCATTCTGTTGCTCCATTCTGTGCTTCTCTCATGGCAAAGTCCTTCTGTGGTAACGTTTGAGACAGGCAACTGTGATCTTCAGGCTCTTACACCAGCCGGTGGCTCAAACACAGTTTTCCTGGGACTTTTCCCCAGTTCACATGGGTTGTCCACAGGGGTGGTGAAGATGGTAGGCAGTAGGACAAAAGACCGAAATAGCAGAAGCAATAAAATGAGCAATCATACAGCTATCAGTAGCTATCCCAATTGTTAAAAATGCAAATCCAATTGCAATTATGAACCCAATTCTCATTAGCCACTGCCCCCACCCTGTGAGTCCCAGAGATTGGAGTGTTCTTTAATGGGTAGTGGGTGTGAGGAATTCCACAATACTGTGCTGGATGGATGTAGACCCAATATGTCCTGAGGTTAGTCACAGAATTACACAGCTGGTCTTGATTTTTAAATCCCATAGAGGGGTATCCCCAACAGATCATGTATAAAGATGCGTATTTTCTCAGTCGGCCAAGTCTCAAAGGGATCTTCAGGCCTTGTAGTACAATTGATTACCTTTGCACACTGGAACAAGTGTAAATGGGTTTGTTGAGGAGATGTGTTCACATACTTCAAAGGCTTTAAAATAGGACTCTCTCTCAACCACATCCACGGAAGAATTTTATAGCTAATGCTCCTGTCCCACTGGGTAATGAAAAATTAACTTAGTGTATAAAATTCTCATACAAAATACAAAAATGTTATCACACAAAAGCTTCTGATCTTCAGAGTCATTCAGTTCCCATGGAGATACTGATTCAATCCAATATGTATCACTTCCTCTAATTATGCCTTGGATAAACATGGTGGAAGCAGGGAATGGGATGGGGGAATTCCTATGGGAAACACCATACGTGTTACTGCTTTTGATTTAGAGTCTTTACCTATGAAAAGGTGTCCTCTGGTACAATTCCAGGATGCCTTTGCTCTTGCACAAGACTTCTCTTGCGAAAGGAAGACAGATATTGAGATTTTGCTACGAGTGTTCTGTATCACCAGCAAAGTGCCAAATTACAGACTCAGAGATAAAAGGGCCAGAAGGAACCATATGTCTTGCCTGAGCTCCTGCATAACACAGAACATAGGATTTCACCCACTGATTCCTGCATCAAGCCCGTAATTTCTGTCTGAGCTAGACAAACTTTTCTGTATGCCCTGCATTTGTGCTTTATTTCCTGTTGTGGGATTGTCCATGTGCTGCAGATGTACCTCCAGAGAAGAGCAGCAACCATGCCCTCTTCCCCCTGCCTTCAGGTAGTCCTCGTAGTGCTGTGGGGCTGAGGGTGGGAAGCAGCTCCCTGGGGGTCAGAGGACTGTGGACCTACCTCTGGACTGTGGTGCAGGGATCTAGGCAGATGTGCTGGGGTGGTGCTGGGAATGCAGGAGTTGCTGCAGTTGCTCAAAGATGGGAAGCTACAGTTGTGGAGGGAGTGGAAATCTACTTGAAGTAGTGTGGTCCAGCAGGAACTAGATTGAGCTGTCAAATGCATGTCACGTCACCACTGATCGCCCACCAGGTCATTATAGAGCTTGAGAGGATTTATGAGAACAGCTCTGGGATTTGATTCTTGTTTTTTTGTTTGCTGTCATTCTACTTCCTATGGTGGAGATTTTTTTATTAAATGTTTACCTGTTTAGAATTCAAGTATGCATTCAGATGCACACTATAGTAAAGCACCTCTGAATATTGAACTAGTAATTCTACTGAAATACGTCTGAGATGACAGCTCACACGAATGTCAGAAAACAACAGAAATATTTAATTCAATAGTCAGTCGGATAAACTGATAAGGAAAATGTGCATCTTTAATCTGATATCTATCAAGAGCATACTTCAGGCTCCTACATCCGGTTTCAGGTCTGTCTTTGGTCCAAATCAAGCTTTTATATTTAAATGTCTTGGTTCAGCCATGGTATTAACCAAAACGGTGATTGTCATCTTTCCTGGAAAACAGGAATGAGCACAGTTTCCTTTGCTGTCAATTGCTCCCTGCTTTCTTCTGGTGATACCAGCTTTTCCCCGGGATGGATGTTTGCTCTGGAGAAAACGAGCAGAGGAGTGAGGTCAAGATAAAATATAGAAAAAAAGAGGTGAATTTTAGTTTCAATAAGCAAGGAACTGCTGTGGATGCAAGGAATTGTCCTGGTGCAACAGCCGTGCTTCATCCCAGCCACTCAGACTTCCAAGGCTCTCGGTGGAGCCTGAGTGGATAGGATGGAGGTAGCTGAACTCCTTTGTGCTTAATGAACAGTGTTACATGCTTGGTAGTATTTCTTCTGCATTCTAGACAGCTCTAGGTACGCTCGTTGGGCCAGCAAAAGCTTTTAGCAAGCTATGGTGTGGCTCAGGCTGACAGCAGATGGGATCACAAGATGCAGTTTTGGAAGACAGAAGGCTGTGAACCAGGTGGCTTTGTTGGAGCTGGACTCTGGCAGGAGATTAGATCACCGTCCTGCTTGCTGAAATGCTGAATAAAATTCCTTGTGCCCATTGTTAAAAGCATTTTCCTAACTGATCCCAAATTAGAGGAGTATTGATAAAGGCAAATGTGGATAAGAATAAATCCACATTTTACAGTTGAGGCAAAGAACAAGGTAGAATGTGCTATTCTCTGCTTTTGCTAACATCTTTCAAATTAACACTGCCTACAAAACAGCCTTGTGCACTTCTGGCAGTCTCTTTTCTCCAGTGCACCTGAGTCCATTTCTTGCCAACCTCATGAAATCTGGGGAATAGTTGACACTGGATCTGTGTTAACACCACATTTTGTTTCTGTTGATGGTATTTTCCAGGTGCTTCATCTTTAACAGTTATTGTTGCAGGAGGGTTTCCAGCTACCATAACTCTTGGGGGGCTAGTAGCATTTAAGGTCTTTTTAAATTAATTTTTTATTTCTGCATTGTGTATCTCTTTGAAGATTTTTTTTTTCAGGAATAACCTCCTCTATTCTAAAGGTGTGAAGGAAGTTTGAAAATACGAACCTTAAGGCTGAAAACCACATTTTAAGAAATGCCACATAAAATTTCATCTGATCAGAGGATGTGATCAGTGGATTCTGAATACTCTGACTTTAACTTTTCTTAGATAGTCTTTTACTACTTCTCACTTTTTTCCCCTGGTAGTCTTCCATGTTGCCTTTTGTCTCTATTTTTTTTTTTTTTTTTTTGTTTGTTTGTTTTCTTAAACAGTGCCAAAAGAGAGGAAAGAAGAGCTCTCACATTTGGCATTGCTGGANCATGTTTGCTTTTTGCTTTTTTTTTTTTTTTTTTTTGTTTGTTTGTTTGTTTTCTTAAACAGTGCCAAAAGAGAGGAAAGAAGAGCTCTCACATTTGGCATTGCTGGAATATTAAATTTGCTGAAATTAAAAAAAAAACCCACCACAATAGCTGTATTATATCATAAATGTGAGAGTTCTGTGTTGTGTTGACTTCATTATAATTACTCCAGGCGGAGTTAATTATGTTAGGTGCGCCAAAAATCTAGTGGTTTCAAATGACTGAGCAAACCTTTGACTGACAAATGGAGATTAATGTTCTCTGTCCTTCAAAATCCCCCATTTAGGAGAGAAACTTCTGCCACTCATCTTTGAAATCTCTGCAATAGTTGGTAGCTTGGCACTGAACAACCTGATTTTGCTGGCACATATATAAAACCTGTCTCTCCATAGCAACAAGAGATGATTGTGGTAAAAAAATGCAGCTAAGCCATATATGTGCATTTTATTCTGCTGCTCCCTATCCAGTTTGCCTTAAGTGACTTTTCCTTTCATAGTCAGTATAAAGCTACCATATAGACTTTTAAGGAGGAATAGTACCAAGACACATAGTTAAGCTTTACAAAAGTGAGATGAATTTAGCAGTTACCCTTCGCAAGCGTTGCCTTGAATAGTGCAAGAAGGGCTGTGGGAAAGTGACCATTTCTCAGTGGAAAGCAGTTGGAGTAATGTGCCAGGATAAATTTATTTGCATTTCTTTCAAAATCCTGATCTTGCTTCTTGCTCCAAGGTTCTTTCCAAGCACCTACTAAATTCACTGAGAACGGCTATCTTATTCCCATTTTAACAGGAAGATATAATCGTGGACTCTAGTTAAATATATGACAAAGGAGATGAATGCAGTAAGAAAAGGGAAGGCCAGGACAGCAGTAATACTTCATTCACTTTGGCCAGTAATATGCAAATATCTTATTTTTATTCTAAAAATGACTAATGCTTCTGTAAACCTTAAGAGTTATTTGATGATGTCATTTACTGTTTTCACTAAGTTGCTTTAAAGCTTTCTGCCTGAATGCCTAGTGTAAGGACGATATACGTCCAGCCTGTGGACCCTATCCAGTTTAAAAATCCAGTGGCTTCATGCCAGTCACAGTCTTTCCCAGATGATCTGCAATGTCTTCCCCTCTTGACTTGAAATAATTCATCCATAATTCAGCATTTCAACAAGTCAGACCTGTGTGTGTTTGCACCAAGGCTGTGGATCCATTCCCATCAGATATGGAAAACATAAGGCTTTGCATCACCTCACATCCTAGCAGAGGGCTGGCTACTGTGCAGAAGAACAAGAAAAAGACAGTCTTTATCACAAAGGGCTTCATGTGCAGGCATAGCAGTGGGCAGGGCTGGCTGTACCAGGCAGTAAGAGACATTACTGTTCAGGAAGGAGGGCAGTCATGCCAGCCCATCAACCATGATTGTATGTTTCTGTGTATGACTATTAAGCACAGTTTTGTATCCTGCACAGTCATGCCCAAAATAGTGGTGTTGTGGCATATGAAGTGTTGGTATGTTGGTAAAAAAGTGTTTTAAAGGGGCTGTATCCCCTCAGCATATTTCTCAAAAGACCATTAGCTCCCTGTGGACCATCCTCTGCTCCCCTGAAAGAACAGGTACCTGAGATTTTGTAATCACAGCTTTAAAAATCTGCAGCAGGCAAATTTTAAAAGCAGATATACCATCTCTGCTGTCAAGAGACAGTACTGTATTCATCCAGATCCTTATACCCTACACAAAGGTGTAGCCTACCTAATTTTTCCTTAATGATTGCTTCCTAACATAAAGATTCTTCCTTCCCAAATTATCTCACTCTACAGCCAAAAATAAGCATTTGAGTGGAGACTGAGAGTGATGAAGAAGCATCTGACTTCCTGTTGTAATCATATCTCTGCTCAGGAGAGAGCTAGGAAAGGTTACAAGGAGCACAGGGCTAATAATGAGTGGCTTGAGGAAACTGACCATACAGCCGAGTCACCTTTTTTTTCACAATTTGCAATATTTTGCACTCAGAATGTCCTGTGCTTCTGGCATTTAATAAAAACATAAATTAAATTGGCTCAGTCATATATATTAAAAAAATCTGGATATTTATTGACACCAACTGATCTGCAAAACATAGTTAATATTTTTTCCTGCTTTCTTTCAATATATGTGCAGCTTCAGTAGATCCAGCATAAGACACAGTCACACTGCGAGGAACTGAATTATGATTAAGCTCGTAATAATAGCTTAGAGACAGCTGTCAGTTTTGAGCAACAGGTATGCTAGCCCTCCTTGCTTCTTCTCCTGAAGGAGAATTATATGAAATGAAGGAGGATGAGGTAATGACAATTGTCTCTAACCTTGGGCAAGAAGGTAAAGCACTGCCCTGATTGTTCTTTACTGCAGCAACACAGATTGAGATGCTCTCTCATGCTGTAGCAGTTGTGTGTAGATTCATATCCAGAGAAAAGTCAGGAGCATTTTTATTATTTCAGATTTATTTTTTTTAATTGCATAAAAATAAAGGTTTTTTTCTTTTTCATAATATGATATTAATAATCTGTTTTGATGTGCAATAGTAGTATATGGTTGTAGGAATCATAAAGAACTCAGCTGAGACAGCACTGCCAATGGAGATAATTAAATTGTTCAGATATAAAAAGTTAGGTTTGAATACTGCTGTGGATCAGAATCTAATTGTGTTAAATTTTTATTTGATGCTCAATTTTACCTGCTCTTAAATTACATATAGATGTGAAAGAAACTAATATTTTCCAATGAAGAAGCAATTTCACTTAAGCTATAAAATAATTAGAAGCTTGAAGCAATTATAACACCAACCAGTCTTTCAGAAATACTATCTCCAAACTAAATACTTTCTTGGACAAATATCCCCTGAGCTGGGTTACCTTTACACCCTGAACACCTTACACTATTCCTGATCAGAACACTGAAAACATTTCAGTGTATTCAGTGTATTTCAGTGTATTCAGTGTATTTCAGTGGCCCATCACTGTATTCAGGATGCCCCAACAACTACAGTTTATTAATCCCTTTTCTTATCTTTTTAATAAATGCTATTCTGGCTATTCTGGTAATTATCTGCATTTAAAAAAAAAAAAAAATTCCTTTCCTGGGTAACAAGCTCTATGCATTCTTTCACATAGTCAACATTACTGCTGATGGACAGCTTAGGGTCTTTCTTTCAAGCTAATGATTTCATTGTCTGGAACTCATGCTGGTATTTGAGACATATTTTCAAGTTTGAAGTCCCAAAATGCCAGAAATAGAAAGTGAATGTGGTCATGGAAAATCTTTTCAAAATAATTGGAAGAAAGGGAACAAAACAGAAAAGTGAAGCATATATAGCAATAGATGTTTAAACAAAAATCTTTTAAACCCAAATGTCAAGAGAACTCGTTAAGGAGTTTCTCCTTTAACATAAAGCAATGATGAAGAAAGAATCTGCTGCAGTACAGAGAGCTGGAGAGAGGTGAAAATGGTGCTGCTTAATGCACAGTCGTGCCCTGGATTTTTTGCCCAGATCTCCCTGACACCTCACAAAAGACAAGAATCTTTCAGTGGTTCCAGAGCAGTTTTGCTGTCAAAGCAAGATGCAGGCAGCAGGGAGAGGCATTTCTAGAGAGGCAAGTCCGAAAATCATTCTGCTTCTTTCTCCTGCTGCTGTGTTTTATCAAAGCCTCTCCAGAAACCTCTTTTATAGGTAGGAAAAGCAAACTGAACAAAGACTGGGATGTTTCCTTGCAAGACTGCAGACTGAGGCCCTGCGTGCAGGGCACAGGAGCCCAGGCTGACCCATAAACAAGCTATTAAGGTACTAAGTCTTTCATGTCTGGTTATTGCAGAGCTGGAATGATGGACCGATATTAGTGCTATTCCTTGAAGACCGATTTAGCTTTCACAAGCCTCATGATTTCACACAGGACAGGTCAAGCTTTATAAATGCCAATTTCCTGGCAGGAGTAATTTCTAGCATCCTCTTACCTGCTCAGAGCCCAGCTCCATGTTCTGGTAATGCTGTTGTCCTGGATTTATACAAGGCTGCTTCCAGAGCCACTTGCAGGATGGGGCTCGAGAAACTAATGCTGTTGGGTTTTCATTGCAATTAGAAGTACTGGGAATTAAGTGCTTTATTCTTTTAAAGGGCAATCCAAAGATGAAAAAAGAAAAAAAAAAATCACAATCCAAACATAAAGGTCTACCTCCAAGTCTTTAATCTCTGACCTGTAAAGCAATGTGGTTGTTACACAAATTTTGTATGGGAGCACAGGGCATCTTCTTGTCAAGTGATACACACATCCACTGCCCTATAAGACAGGAGACATTTCCCTTGTTTCCCCAATAGGTGAGGGGATCTAGGCATGCGAATTTAGGGGGTGAAGATGACTTCTGGCGAGCAGTTATCTGTCTCAATGTTCACCTGCAGTCTGATTGTAAGTACAGTTGCAGGGCTGCTTCTTTTTTCCTCCTTTCTTCTCTGTGTATGTGCACATGCAGCCTTGCTTGCATTAAATACAGATTTCCTTGATGTTTATGCAGGATACATGTGTTTTTCTATCAAATCACTTGCAATGGAATATGCCAAACTTCCCAAAGCAAATACAAGCTGCCTGCTGCACATCCACTAGAACATAACACAGAAGCCAAATCTCATCTCAGTCCTTTCCTTGGGAACAATTAATGCTCACTCATCTGAGTCCAACTTTCTAGAGCTCATGTTACAATGTTCCTACCCAATTATGCTTAAAACACAGTGGTATATGGTGTTTCTATATAAGGAACATACTAATGTGTTTTGTCACCCAACACATGGTAAAAGTGTTTCAGTTTCCAGGAGAAATGGTCTGTGTGTGTGGGAGTTCCAGCCACACAAGTCCAACTGCATATATTTGCTGCAGCATGCTTCACTTTTCTGAAAGTGAAATGAAACCAACTCCAATAGTATATAATTTTTTTTTCTGCTTTAAAGGAAAAAAAAAAGGACCAAGTCCTGGTAGAGGATTAAGGAAACATTATTAACAGCATGTATGTACTTACTAAAGGGAGAGAAAATAGAAATTGAGTTAAAGGAATGAATTGGCCTCCTTATGTTTTGATACTGCTCACAGGGTAACACAAGGGAAGATGTGTGTAGTTTTGCCACGGGCTTTGATGGAGGTGGGTATCTGAGGTAAGCCAATGCAACCAGATTATCCTGTCTGATGTGCACTGTGAAGCATCACAGTGGGGCTATGATGAAAGAAGTGGCTGGTCCAGGGGGAGCAGCTGTTGGGGGAGGGTTTGTTACTGCTATGCTCTGTGCCAGTCTGCTTGCCCATTTTTCAGCTTCTCAGCTTTGTCTTGCTCTATGCAGTTCCCAAAACGGAGCCCCAGACAGCAGTTAGGCAGCACAGAAAAATGCACATCTATAATAAGCAAAGAATTGCAATAAAATCCCCCAATATGTGTTTCCCAGCTCTTTCCAAATGCTTAGACTTCCCTTACAATATTGTTTAAAAGAGACGTGTTCTGCAGTGTCCAGACAGTGCTGAAGAGATGCAGCCTTTTCTGTCTGTCAGCAACTACTTGCTGCTACTCACCATGATCTACAAAAGGGCTGCCTAACCTTATGTTGCCCTGTAAAACTCACAAAATTATCAGAAGACTGTTCAAAATAGACTGTGCAGTGCGTATGAATCTGGGACAGAACTATTTTATTACTGTGCTGCTGTGGGTGTAGGTCCATGTGTCCTGGCCTTTTACACAATTACTGTTTAACTGTATGGGGGTTTTGTCTTTGAATGGATGAGTTCAGTGCAACAAAGCAAGGGGAATTATTGGAAAATAAAACCAGAAAGCAACAGAAAGGCTTTGGGAAAGAACACTTGTTTGGTGGGGAGAAATGGGGGAAGAAGGAGACAGTGATGAACTGTTATGTAGGTGATATTCCCAGGGCTTCCTCCCAAGCCATTACCAGGATTGACAGTGCTGCCAAGGAGGTCATTAACTGGTTAAACAGACTTTTGCAGAGGAGGAAAAAAAGGATGGCTGATCCATATATGAGCCTGTATTTTTAGCAGGGTTAGCTGAGAGCCCTTCAAACTGCCTGCACCACACCACACACCACGGCTGCATTGCCAGATTTGTTCAGGGGTAAGGGGCAGGTTTGCATCCATCTCCAACCCGCTTGGCCACATGGAGGATGCGTCTGTATTTATTGTGCAGAGGAGTCATTTTGTACTTAGAGCAGGTTCCTGGGTCTGGTACCTTGAGAGAATTGAGGCATGGACTCATGAGTACTTCTTAATTCAGATGCAGCTGGAATTTGCTCAGCAGCATGAGTGGGTTTTTGGGGCTGCATCATGTGTAAAACCTGCTCCTGGGCCCCTGTGCCCCTTGCCCACCCTTGTAGAACTGCCTAGAGCTGCTCTGAAATGAGGACTTAGCTCTTCATGGGGAGCAGAGACAGCCAGTGGTAGTTTTTTCAAAGCAAAACAGTCTTTCTAAAGCAAATCAGCATTTCTTGGTCAACTGGCTGAGCGCATTGCTTGGGTAGAGGCTTTGCCCCACAGCATCCTGCTTGGGCAGAGAGCAACACATCTGCTCAAGCTTACTTTGTCAAAGCTGGAAAACATTTATCAATGTCTCTCTCACTCACACTTACCCACCACATCTCTGCCTCACCTGCTGCTATCCTCACAGGACCCCTCTGGCCAGGCTGAGTTCCATGTTGGAAGGCAGAGCTCAGAGAGGCTGTCGCTTCCACATTCTCTTCAGAGACACTGTTCATCCTTCTCTGCTCAGTTCCAGATGGCTCATTTACCTCCAGTTCAGACGGATGAAGGCAAATGTCCCATTTTTTTTCCATAGGACCTCTTGCTTTTCAACTTCAGGTTTAACCCATTCTCCTTATGGGCAAAATGCAGTCTGTTGAATCACACAACTTGAAAACGAAAGTCTTTGAAAATGTTCTGACATTCACTATGCTGAAGAAAATTGAGCTTTGAGACTACCTTAGTAACTAATTGTTTTGATCCTGGCAGTTCAATTTGTAGCAAATATTGCCCTGTCAGAATCATGCCATATTCCTGTTCTTTAAATCCAGCACCTTTCCCAAGTTTTTCCATCTGTTGCTTCGTATTTGCATCCCTCCCAGTCTGCCTACAAAAATCACTTCAATTTCTAGTCCTTTCCCCATGACAGCCCTTTTAATCAGTGATTCCTTAGTCTTTTGCACAGCTCCTTGCATGTCTCCCTGTTCCTGCAATCCTTCTCAAAACACCTTTTGGCCCCTTTCCTGAGGAGGATTCCCTGTTCCTGCCATATTGCCCTCCATATGGCCGCACTAATACTGCTAGTCACAAGGTCTTGGCAGTGAGTGTAATCCACTGGGAGATGTGGTTCTGATGTCAAAATGGAACCTGAGCCATTTGCATGGAGATTTTGGTTTGGTTTGGTTTAGTTTTCCATCAGAAAGAAAAACAATCAGGTGAAAAGAGTGGTTTTGCACTACACTTTTTTTTGGTGATATTAGAGAGTTTAGAAAGGCTAAAGTAAAGGTGCAGGCTTTCAGCTTTGAGACAAAACCATTTTTTCGGAGCATGGATATATAATTTCATTCATTGATGGCTTAAACTAGTTTTGGTTTTAGCATGTTCAAAATAATACTAAGTTTGAAATATCCACATTTCCTTGCATAATGAAATTACTTTCATATTTTGAATACTCCTTCTTTTAGAAGCAACCATTTTAGGATGAAGTATTCTGAGATGTACTTCTGCATAACTTTTTGTGGTGACTTTCTTCTCACTCAGTCATGGTGCTACTGCCCAATTTACTGTTCCAGAACCACAGCTGGAATGGCACAACCCATGTCTTTGAAAGTTAATTTTGTGTAAAGCAACCAGAAATTAAGTTCAAAATTTCCCCATTTTATTCTAGAGAAACAATTTTTGTAAATCTTAAGCCTCCACCCAACTCTCTCAGTTTTCATACACCACAAAATCAGGTCCTCCTCCTCCAACAAATGGTAAAAATTTTCTTTCAGAGACTTCATCAAACTAAAGGACAAAACTGAGCCAAAAAAACCCCAACACAAACACTTTCAAATTCCTTAAAATTTCAAAACTTGCCTTGGTATTTACCAAACTTCTTGGAACAGGAGAGGATAAAAGGCAATAGAAAACAATCTAATAAAATATCTTTTCTGTGTGGGTAGCTAAGGGACTTAAAATCACATCAAGGTTTGATTTATGATAGTAAAGGTGATGAGTCTAAGCAAATTATCTGGATAGGGAATCATTAGGGGACATTCAGAGCTACCAATGGGATCTTCTTTTCCTATCTATGTTTTCTGATAACATTTCAGAAATGCTCAGGAGACTCCAGCAGCTCAAGTGTTGCATCTATTAAAGGATCCAACAGGCTCTGGCTAAATTATTATTTATTATTTTTATTACACTATTGCCTAAATGTCAAATTATTCACAGCTGTTGCAGAAAAAGAGGCACAATCTTTTTACAGCATCTTTCCTACATTACAGGAATTTATAGCAGACATTTTCAGTCTAGGTTGCTGGTGAGGTGAAATTCCTACCGCTTAAATAGCTGATGCTATACCAAGTTGCATTCCATCACACTGTGTGTCGTGTCACTTTACACCCTGCTGTGACACATGATATTAATAAGAACTTCCTTCCACATTCCCTCTCCCAGCTGGTGATGCTATTCCCCTGGGGAGAATGAGCTGCGGTTTAATACATCCGGGCACCTGGTGGTCCCTGGGGGATTTGGTGAGTAACCCTGATGAACGCTCGCTGGATGCCACTGTCACTTTGGCCCCTTTCGTGGCAGTACGGTCTGCTCCAGGGCAGAGAGGAGGGGAAAGCAAGCGGAGGGCTTGGATTCCAGCTTTAAGTCATGAGGATTGCACTTTCCCTTTATTCCCCAGCTTCATACTTCATCACCTATCATGCAGCTCTCAGAGGAAAAAGAATAAAAGGAGATTATATACTTTGGAGAAGAAGCAAGTATATTTAGTTGCTGCTGATCTTGTAACTTTTGTTACTTTGTATGTGGCCAGCCATCCATTCTTGCCAATTACCAATGCGGTGCTTTGACAATAGCGGAATGAGATTCACAGCTACGCAGTCACAGCTTGAGACTTTGCAAATGAACATTCATAGCATGCTTCTCAGCTTCCTTTTTATAGAAAAAACTGGTGCTTGCAATTATATACTTTTTAACAAATACTCCTTCTGCATCTCTAGTTTCCAACTTTGCTTTGTGATCCTAAGGGAGCATTCTTGAACTGATAAACTTCCCAAAAATAAAATGAGAGAGAGGCAAATTATGTCCTCTCATAAGCAAAAGAAGCTAGCAGAGGCTATTAAATGAAGGTATCAGTCATCTGATTCACTCTTTGAAAATATTGTTAATCTAAAAGTTGTATTATTTTTGGCATCAACAACTGCATCTAATCCAAGAGAAAAGATTTTCTAGCTAAAAGTTTTTTATTTCTTGGGGAAAAAAGAAAAGATATAACACATTAAAACACCAAAAACCTCAAGGCAAGGAGAAACAGTTCATTGTCCTTAAATCTACAGTAGTGCCTGCTAAAAAGGAGATGATAAGAGACCAGTACTAATGGTCAGCAGGTAGACTGAGTGCTGCAGGTCACAAGAGGCTAAGGCCAGTGATTCTCTCAGGGCTCTTAAAATGAATGTCTCATTTATGTCTCATGTCAATCTCAGAGTAGCCCAGTGCATATTTATTTCAAGATTTAGCTGAGTGCAAAATGAATTTTAACTGTGTGCTACTTGCTAAATCAGCTGGGGAAAGAAACTGCAACCCCTTAACAGGAGATGCCCGAGGAATTGCTTTGGTTTGTTTTGTCTCTGGATATGACTGTAACTGGGATGAACAAAACTTTCTTCTCTCATTTTAGACAACTGCTGTCATGACAGGGTGATCTCTATATTTTTGGTTGCTTTTTTCTTCCTTTCTTTCCTGTTTCCACAGGTTTCATGTTTCTTCCCCTATATCTACCCAGTATCAGGCTGAGTCCCAGTTACTGCACCTCAGCTTCAGTTACAGCCTTGTCAGTGGGGGCTGATCCCATCGCCTTCCAAGGAGAAGAAAATGGATTTGTCAGTGACAGACAGATTTCATAGCTAAACTGAAGCAAACCTTATCCATTTAAGAAAATGGGGTTGTGAGGTAAGAAAAAGTCTTCACATAGATACTCATTACTTGAAACCATTCACTCTGGGAAAAGTGGAAAAGACTGCCTACTCCAAACCCTTCAGCAAGGTCTTCCTTCTTGCTCCCCATCAGGCGCTTTGTCTGTGAATCTGCCACAGACATTCTCCTCTTTACAAAGGTAGCTTTGTTTAACCAAATTTTACCCAGACAAAGCACTTTAGCTTGTAGTTTCCTAGGTGAGACTGGCTGTCCGCTGCAAGTGCAGTGGTATCCTCAGGAGATTATCAGAGACAGAAATTTCCGTTGTATGTTTAGGAAGTCTTGTTTTCCAACAGCCTGCTGTTACATTTAGCCATTGCAGTCATACAGTCAGCAGTCGAACTGCATGGTTTTCATCAATGGTTAAAGAGCTATTTCCATCATGTAAAACCAGTTCCTTGCGTCACTGACATCACCAAAAACAAGGTGATAACATCTGATGTGGACATACCTATCAGAACTGGAGACTGTATTCATAGAAATAAATAGAATTCACTCAACTTGGGATTGTGAAATATCACCGAAGGTACAGTGATGAGTCACAGTTTGTGAAAGGAGTTGGGAGTACAGGGCAAATAATGAAGTGCTTGAGTTTATCTATCCTTGCTTATGAAGAAATAACCATCATTAGAATTCCATGGCTGTGCCAAATTGAAGAAATTCTAGGCATAAATAGTTCTCTAAGAAGGAAACATATTAATAATCAGTCCTTTTGAAAACTGAATTAAAATACATTCTTTTCCTAATTTTAAGGCATATTCTGCAGTCCTAATTCCCACAAAACTGCTACATTGTCATGATTCCCCTTATAACAAACAAGAAACTGTAAGTCCTTATTTTATTGGAATGTTACAAATCTGAATACCTTAACAGTATGAACATGAGGTAGGTATGGACAAGTTCTAACTGTGTAGTTAAATGTTAGAGTTGATGTAGAAACTTAATTTGAAGAACTATTATGTTCTTATTAAGAATCTCACATTCAGGTTTTAAAATAAAATGTTTCCTTACTTTTATTTTTTAATTTTCTTTGAATTATATTATTTACCAATTTTTATAATAATTTCCACCCCCCCTTTTTCTGTCACCAAGACTAACAATATGGACAGCATTTAAGTTTTTTTACTTTTTCTCTCTTTTTTCCTTTTTTAAAATGTTTACTCTTTCCAGCTATGGGATGCAACTTTTTGAAAGTTAGATTGTTGGCTGGGTTTTTAAAATTTATTTCTCCTTTTGTTACTCTGTCTTTTCAGTATTGCAGAACTCTCTGATGATTCAGAAGATTGAAAAAAATCTGTTCTGTTCACTCAAATGATTATAGTTACAAAAGAAGAAAATAGAACGAAAAGTCATGAGAATCTCGAAAGTCACTGAAACCAGAAGGCTTATTTAATTTTAAATAAGATATCCTGTAAAAAAAAAAAAAAAAAAAAGGAGAGAAACTGCTGAAATAGCATTTCTTAGCCAAATCTTGTTCTTGACACAATCTCATTTTTTACAGGAAAAACTTCCAGATGACAGTTTTCAATCTCAACAGTTGCTAGTTGTAGGAATGACAGAACAGTTGGAGCAGTGAAGCTTTAAGCTATTGTTCTTTTCCTTGGAGTAGCCTTGAAAGAATGCATTCACACACTTACCAAGGATGAACAGTTTTTTAACAGATGACTAAAATTTAATTTCTTTTTCATGTACATCAATCACCAAGATAAATATCTTGATTCTTAACTGCTTGACTGCTTGTAGTCATTTGGAAATATGGAGGGTAAGTACAAAATACTTCTAAACAGCGTAAATGGTTGCAAAAATTCTGCATTGTCTATTATTTGCATATATTTTTGCTGAGTTTGTCCAACTACAAATCTGTGTGATACAGTAGTGCAATGTACAAGAAGTGGACAGTCAAATTCCATACCAGTATTTTGATCACAGTTTATGATATTCATCAGGGAGCTGAGAGGAGCCTGTTCTGTTTAAGAATCATGGATTGTCACACATGTATATATATACACACACACACACACATATATATATATATATATATATCAGTAGCTGCAAACTACAGCAGTATTACATCATTGAAAAAAAAAATGAAAGCAGCCTTTGCTAGTAAACAGTTAATAGCCATGACAATTGGATTGGGTTAAATAATTAAACTGAAATAATGATATTTAAACAGGGAAACACCATCAGTTTGGCCACTGATAAGATGGGATCTGTTTGCAAGTGTTGGAGAAAGGTTTTCATCTTGAAAAATGAACCTTGAGATGAAAGCAAACTAAGCTATAGACTTATGAGGACAGACTTTGGCTCAGCATGTAGCAGCTAAATTCAGTACTATTTACAGTCTCACAGTCATGATTAGGTTTCCAATACAAAGCATGGGAATTTAAAAGCTTTTGTTTTGGGAGTCTTTTACATCTTCAGGAGCCCAAAGGATAATAAACCACACATGTTGTATATTTATTTGATAAGCCAAGATGCCCTGGCTTCAAAAGGTGGCAGATCAATGATGCAGCTTCTGCCAGTGTACTGGCCCTCTGCTGATATCAGTGGGCTTTCCTGTGACTGAACCTGGACCGAATTTCTCACGTTTCACATTCCTGCTCTCCTGTGCATCATGTTGTTTCTTCTTTCATCCTGTCAGCACAGTCTGTCTGTGTTTGTGGGTAGCTGCCATCATGTGATCTGCACTGCTCTTCTGCTATGCATTTGTAGCCTTAGGGACCACTGAAAATGACACCTGCTATCTTGCAAGCCTCTGGGTGCACGTGTTTGTACAAATTTTTATATATATGTGTGTGCATATTCATAAAATATCATGAGTATTTACGTCAATGCCCAGTTAGACAAAATAAATTGTGGTTAAGGTCTATTCCTCTCTGAAGTTCTTGTTTCAAAAGAAGGCTTACATCATAACAAGACCTAGGCACCTAAAAATGTAGATGAAAGTCGTCTGGGGTTTAAAATCGCCCAAAATTCTGAAATATCAATGGATATCTTATGTCAGCAGGCTTGTAAATGTTCTGCCACATGCTGATTTGTACCTCTAGATCTGGTCCAAAAATATTGTGATCCCACTCTGTTTGCCATATGTCAAATCTCACATCATTCTGTGGTCACACCAGTGTTGACTCAAGGGAGGAGCCTTGCAGGTGGCTGAGCAGCCTTCACTGCTGAGCAGCTTGGGTGCACACCAGGGCTTGAGAGAGACAGACAAAGTGGGCAAAAAAATTGTCATAACAGAATTGCAGTGAGGAAGACCTAGCCCAGTGCTAGGACCTAGGATGACTATGCTTTTTGCACAATATATAAATGAAGGGAAGAAGAGGGATAAGTGTGATAACTTTTTTGGTTTGTTCTAAGGAAAAATGATGTAGAATCTCAGGTCTTGTCCCCTCAGTTTAGCTGTTGAAGCACTGCTTGAGTGCTAAACTTTTATTACTTGGATTTCCTATGGCTGTTAAAATAAATACTAACAGAAATACCAGTATGAAAGCCCTAAGAAATTCATCAAACATCTGTATTTAAAATAAGCAGACTACTTCCCCTCTCTCTGGATTCCCTCTTCGGATAATGGTTTCCACATACTGCAGTCTAAGTATCACACACTGTCTCTTTTGCTGTAAATTCTTTTTTGGATGAGGAGCAGTATTTAAAAGTATTTATGTAACTGAAGACACAGATCTGCCACTAGTAAAAATTGTTTTAGAAGTGTTTTAAGGTAGTTACCTTAACTCTAAGTCATAACTTAATTAAGCTCTTACTTCACTTCAAATTGTTTCAGGTGTAGAAACCTGGTATTTGACTTGCAGTCTAAGTTATCTACTTTTCCAAATCATACCGTAAATGTTATGGTCTGAAAAAGATGGAAAAGAAAATCTGGGGCATGTACAAAGAGAGGACTGAAACTATTGGGATCAATGGCAGGGAGACACTAAACCGGTCAGAGACATTTAGCCATCTTCTAATGCATTTTTCTATAATTTTGGAGGATACAAACATCTAGAGTTGTCCCTAAGCTGCTTAGACTTGGTAGTGCTGACACTGAAACCTCTAAAAGATTTAAGGCAACTGAGGGAGACACTGAGATTTAGCTGACATGAGCTGCTCCCAAAGAAGTCTGCCTCTGTCCTCCTAAGGGAACTGAGGAAGACTCATTTCCTTTGGCTGAAGCTGGTCTTGTAAATACTTCTCTGAGACTCTTAAAGAATTTTAGTTCTGGTGTATTTTGATTCCTAATCCAAACCCCTGTGTGGGTTGGTTCCAGAGACCAATATAACTGGTCCTGTGAAAGCAAAGCTGCTTCAGAACCAGTGCCAGGACAGGGTCTTACTTTCATAGATACAGTACATTTTTTTATTGTGTGAGCAAGAAAAGAGTGCAGCTAAAGCATCACAGCTAGCCAAGAAAAAATGAAGCACTCTACAGAAGCATTAGGGTGCATAAAAAATTAACTCCAGGCTCATGTATGCAAAACTTAATTATGTAGGCTTCAAATCTCATTAGAGTCATTGTTTAACTGCTCTTCTCAGAAACTAGGCTAACTCTTGAAACCTTTCATATTTATCATTTATTTTAAAAACATTTTAAATGCAGCAAATGTTTAAACCTGAAAGATAATTCAGCTTCTTTGTCCTGGGCTAAGTTTGTTATGAGGATTTTGTTGTATTGCCATTTAGATAGATACTGTACAAATATAGATATGAATGAAATAAGACCCTTGAGCCCACAATTAAAATCAACGTAAACTGGCATTGCTTTTTTAAAGCTCATGGGGGCAGATTTGCCTTAATAGAAGAGTTTGCTCTTGTCTAGTTTTGAAAATGTGATTCAACATGGCTGGCATCCTAGTCAGAAAGCAGGGGTTTTCATAAACCAGAAAACCTGCAAGAAGAAGTAAACAGTCATCCAGTTCAGAAGTCTATGCTAATTTTTTGATGATTTTTTTCTTCACCAAGACTCAAAGATATTCCTGGACACTGGATGCTCAATGTAGTACCAAGAAACTCTTTTGAGATGTTCTAAACATTTTTAGCATGTTGACATTCAGCGTCCACACAGATATTTAAGAAGCAGAGCTGTTTTAAGGCACAAACAATGAGCTAAAGAAATCTTAAATGAAAATCACTATATTTGAGGCTTTCAAATAATCCAGGATGTAATGACAAATATTTTATTTTATTTTATATTTCATTTTATTTTATTTGTTGAAAAGAAGAAGGAGTAATGCTAAATCTTCCACTATCAGAAGGATCAACTCATTCCTAATAGTTCTTTTAACGATAAGAACAGGTCTTTTACTTTGTTATCTCCAGCCCTGCCCATGCTTAAATAACATTAGTGTTTGATGGTAGTACTTGCTGTGCAGCAGCATCGTGGTTTGCCAGGGTCTTGGTCCTGCAAGTAACTTCTCTGTCTCGATCCTTCTTTTCTCAGTTGTTCAAGGAAACATTTTACAATGGGAACATTTAAAATTTAAAAGCTTTAAAAGAAGCTGATCTTCTGAAGCTCTGCAGCAAATAACAATGATGGGTGTAGAGCCTGGCATACTTTCTAGCATTGTTGAAATGCTGCCTAAGGGATTTGGCTGCCTGAGTCCCATTAAGGTATATGGGAACCATATGGCCAGCTCCTCAAGTACCACTTTAAAAATGTAGGTGATTCTGTCTGTAACAGAGCACAGAATTTTGAAAGTACTGTTCAGTGCTCCTCTTTTTTAACCTGTCTCAGGTTTTATTTTCTGCATTTAACTCATGGAAATTGCTGTAGATAGTCATTGTGGAGGCTGGATTCTAGGTTATATCCTGCTTCCCACTGCTTTAGTTTTCCCACTACTGACTATGTGGACATATCTTCTGCTGAAGTTCTTCTAGCAACATGTCATTTGGGGCCCGGTAAACACACAGCTTGACTCTGTTCTAAACATTATTTATTAGATGTCTTGGATTCATTTACACCCCCCTTGAAGAGTAGAGGCAGGTAAATGTTTATCAACTGAGAATTCTTTCTCATTTGCAAGCTTCTGAAGCCTTCTGAAATTTAAGCCTCTGGTTTCCCTCTGTTTCCCTTCACTACAATGTGTTATTTGAAGTTTTTATTTTGGAATTGCTAACCAAATTTTAGAAAGACCTTATCCCTTGTGAGGCACAAGGACAAAATCCCTTGGTTAGGACATGGGATGCTCCTATGTCTAATTTCTCTAATGCGGGAACAGGTACAGAAGAAACCCCTAGGGAAAATGGAGGACCTGGGTTTTGATAAGTCAAAACACAGAGTAGATACTTGTTGCAGGTTTTAAGAGCTATAGAGAGACCCCCGCCACAGGTGCCCTGGGACACCTCTGGGACAATGCCCATGTGGCTGAACCTGGATGGCTGCTGTTACCAGGGGGGGCAGTGGGATCACCAGTGCTCAGCTTTGGGCTAATCCAGTGGAGGTGACAGCTTGAAGGGGCCCAAAGAGGTTAAAATGTCTGCAGAAGTGAAGGTGTGTATATCTGTATTATCTCTCTCTCTCTCTCTCTCTCTCTCTCTCGCTCTCTCTCGCTCTCTCTCATGTTTTTCAAGGCACATACTGTCTGGCTATCAAAGCATCTCCCAGCTGATTCTGTTTATCCCACTTTTACTCTCTCCAGTATTGTACAAACTGACAGAAAAAAACTCCTTTAAATAATCAAAGAGCAAAAGAAAGAAAAGAATATGAGAGGAAAGGATAAAAGAGTATAACCAGAGAGGATGACTGGCACATACTTCATCCAACCTGTTTCTCTTCATTTCTACTTATTCGCCGACTCAACTCGTGGACTCCACAGAAATTATGTTTGGGATCTATTTGCAGCTGACAAGGGGAGAGTTTTTCCTACCCAGATAGCTGTGTTTACACTGCACTTGAATATTATAAAGCAACTTCAGAGCTGCATCTGAGGTAGCTGGAACTTGCTTTTCATACTGGAACCTCAAGTGGTCTTTGCTGCCTCCTTCATGATGCAGGCACTTTTGTGCAAAAAGTATCTATGAGCAAAGAAAAAATTAGGTGGCACAAGTTCAGAGATACTTTTTGTATAATTGTGATTGATCCTTGTTATAATTCTCTGTATCTGAGAATTACAGGTGCATAAGCACCTTTGCACTTCTTCAAAATAAAGGCTGGAACAGAATTTTTAACATAAGCTGAAATGTGTATCTGAGTGCATTTTAAACCTGTATTGTAGGTAGCTGCATGTGCATAGGACTGTTGGCAAATAAGTATGAGGGTTCTGTGTACAGATATGACTCTTGCATACATGATTTTACAGGAGAGTCTGACAGGAGGGACTACCACACTTTTGAGGGATAATTATTAGACAGGAACAAAAGGAGGAAAAAAATTTCTTTGATTCCCCTGAATTCCTTTGAGTGTCTTCTGAACATAATGATAACCTCACTGGCCTGTAAGAACCAAAAACCTGCCAGAGAGGCCTCCAGAGACAACACTTACTTCATCCCCTGTCATTCTGACCAATCCTTTATTTTTGCAGTTTCTGGATACAACAGAGACTTCTGTCGCTCTTTGCTCCCCTGTCCCACTGTCTGACTTTTAGTTTGCTGTTATCTGTGCCAACCCAGTTAAATTCCTGCCTGACACAGCTGAAACTTGGTTGCAATAGCAGATTCTCAGAAATGCCCCAGACAATGGACAAATGCCCGAATTCTCTCAGCATCTCTGCTAACCTTGAAACTCTACCTGGTAGGCACAGTGCAGTCAAAAACTAATCAGTGAAATCAAGCTGAGATTTGGTCTCAGGAGCTAACAGGAGAAAAAAAAGATGACTGTGCAAATATTGTAGGGCTTTCAAGGGGGAAGATGCACAAAGCCATTCTTAATCATCAGTATCTCAAAAGACTAGTGATAGGAGGACCTGGCAAAGCCTGTCAGCATCTGTGTTAATCCAGTTAATTAGCCGGAAAGGACAAACTCCTCCGGAAGCATCTGTGTGATGGGCAGGCTGTCTTTACATTTCATTAGGATGATTGTTTTAAAGGTTGCAGGTAAAACGGTGCCTGTGTTCCTTTAGAGCTTTTCTATGCTGAAGTCGGGGCATGTCGGAGGGCATGTGGGGCTGGGAGGTAGCGTGGGGCAAAAGCACCCAGACAACTTCACAAGGAAGCAGCCTGATAGGGAGACAGTAACTTGAGCTACAACCTACGCAGTCTGTATGATTTTCCTCTCCTTCCTTTTCTGCCTTGCTCTTTCAGCAAAGAAAAAAAAAAAAGAAGAGAAAAGGCTGCAATGTGTCACAAAGGAACAGACTGGCAGACATCTGCCTCTTGCTTTATTTATTTATTTTTTTTTTTAAAAAGGAAAGGGTACAGAGCCAACTCTTCACTCCAGAGCCCTCAGTCCCTTAACAAACCAAATGGTGGCTGTTGGCAGGGTATTGACAGCTTGTTAATGAAGGAATTCTTGACAAAATGACAACCTGTGTGGGATGCCGTGTGAAGCTGAATCCTCCCACAAACCAGTACTAAGTAATTAGGTGGTGGTGAAAATAGCAACTAACTACTGTTGCAGAGAAGAGGAAAGGGGGGGAAAAAATCTCCTAAATTAATTATAAAAGCAGTTCTCATTTGAATAGTATCCCTCTTCCCCTTCCCTGAGAAGACACAACAGTTTTCCCTGAACTGCCTGGGTCTCTCTTAGTGGGCCAAAGGGTGCTTCTCAAAAGACTGAGCCTGATGACCGTGAATTCAGTGCTTT
This sequence comes from Eulacestoma nigropectus, assembly GCA_013397775.1. Classification (NCBI taxonomy): domain Eukaryota; kingdom Metazoa; phylum Chordata; class Aves; order Passeriformes; genus Eulacestoma; species Eulacestoma nigropectus. The sequence goes on from VZTE01004148.1 coordinate 411,493, forward strand.
TTTCTCTGCAAACGCGATCAGGAGAGCAAGCACTAAAGAAAACCAAACAAAAAGCTGTCCACTGGGGCTACCCCCTTTGCTTCCCAGAAGGGCCCTGTCTGGTTCACCTTACTCAGTTTTTCCCTTGATTTTTGTCTGATTGCTTCAGGCAGGTGGGCCTGTCTGTTCACAACTGCATGAGGTTTTAAACCCCTGAGAGGAGGCTGGGTGAAGAACCAGCCAAAGCAGAGTGCTTGAGTTACAAAGCAGGTCTCTTGCAGAAAGGCACATTTTTAAACAGTGCCTCATCAGCAGCAGCGTCCACATTCATGACCATGGCATCAGTACCAGGAGCTAGAGCTTTGGTTAGCAGCAGCTGAAGCAAAATCTGTGACTTGTGGTGGAAATAGGCTTCTGGTGGCCATTCAGTTTGGCTCACTAGGAAGATACCATTCTCCACCGTGTCTTGAACAGCAGCTCATGATAATTTAGCTAAGTAGTTCAGTAGCATGTAGCATAGGAGTTTGTACAAGAAGGAAAGCAATGTATTTCTTGATAAATGTTGATTTGTTTTCCCTCCCAGAGGCTGAAAACTTTTGGTCAACTGTAATGTGCAACAAGTGATTTAAATTTAAAAAAAGGGGAAAAAGTCAGGGAGCTTTGAGTCTTTTTTTCCCCTAAATGAATGCCAGAATTTTGAGAAGTTCAGCTAACTTTGTTATTTTATGCTCTTAGAGTGTTTGGTCTTTTCCCACCTTGTTCCTTGGAGTGACATTTACTTTCTGCAATGGTAGTTTTACATAAGCAGTACAGACTGAAATGAACATTCTATACCTTCTAGTTTTAAAATAATGTGAAGAAATTAAGAACTTGCAGACTTTGAAGACACTCAAAGAACTTATCTACATTTTCAGTTCCTCATGACTTTTTTGTCTTGAATGGCCCAAAAAACCTCACTGATTTTCTTGTATCTCATCTAGTACTCAGGTAAGTTTGCTCCCATTTGTGGCTTTTGTAGTCATGCTCTGTTTAAACATTATGAAAACTACAAATAAATAGCTTCCTGAGGAATCATTCATTGATTCTTGAAATGGATGGGTGATAAAAGATCTATATATTTAATTCTATTGAAAATTTTTGGAAGGAATAGAGATTGACTTAGTTCTGGTTTACTTCATGAGGTCAAGACTAGACATAAGAAAGAACACTTTAAAGGTTAAGGGCTTCACTTTAGAGGGAGCTGTGAAGACATCTAATGTTTCAATGACCTGTTGTACCTGTGAGAGGCAAAAGCCAGGTCAGGGATATTTTATTATTTCCAAGTATACTCATAGAGCTATGAAAAAATTGTTTATGCTGCAAGTAGACAATTTTGTTTTGCCTGTACTGTGTGCCTTAAATTACTGATTTTTTTTTTTTTAATGACTTCTCACCCTGCTCAGTTTTCAAAGAAAGCAAAACAGTTTTTGATCTTGGATAATTACATTGCTCAGTAGCATTGGCAAATTAAGGATAGGACATAAATGAATGCTTTATAGTTTGGACAGTCAGTATCTTTTGTGATATGAAGAAGTATACAAACACTGATGATGAAATTTTGACCCATGCAAATTTATGAATGCATATTAGCATTGGCTCTAGAATCTTGCTTTAAACAGATGAAAACACAGGACTGAAAGTCATTTGGATTTCATTTCTGGCATCTGGATTAAAGCTTTTGGGGATGTTCTTATGACACCAGCATCAAGAAATTACTCTAGAAAACTATTATGCTGTGCACATAGTAAATCAATTCATTGGTGTGGTTAAAAGTGCAGATTGTGAGGTCCTTTCTTCTTGGGAGGGTTTACTCCATGTTCTGGCTCCTAGAAAGGCCCACAGGATGCTACCAACCAAAGGAATTTATGCAAATGCAAACAAAACAAGACTTGTCAGATGCTGACTGTATTAAAAAAGTAAATATTACAAAATTAGTCACAGAACTTATTAAAATCAGGACTGGACTGTAGAGAATAATCTTTCCTGCATGTAAGGGCATATAAGGTACCGTAATAAAATTTCCCACAAATGGGAAGGCAAATGTATATGACCCCTCTGTGCTTGTAGTGGCAGTTTAGGGCTGGCTGCGTGATATTGAATTAGGAAGAAGTTAATTTGCAGTGAACAGGATTGCTTGTGTTACTGTGCTCCTGGGGTCAGGTTCTTTGCTTGTAGACTCAGAGGCAAATATTAATACTACCACTGATTTGAAATTCTCAGTTCTCTGGGGGCTGCTGTTATCTGTGCTATTCATAGATCTTGACCTCCCACGTTTTTTGTCTGTGGAGGAAGAGGAACCAGCACTGGTTTTAGTGAAAATTGCTCTTTTGTGGAGTAGGTAAGAGCTAGCACTCATCACTGCTACAGGAGGTGACTGAATGGGGCTCGCTCCTCTGACATGCTAAATAAAACATACTTTATGTCAAGCACTTTGCAGGACTCAGCCTCAGCATGCTCAGTCTTTTGTTGTATCAAACTGTCAGTGAGGAGTCAGAGAACTTCTTGCTCCAGGGCTATTTGTCCAGAAGCAATCTGAAATGTAAGTAAACTCCAAGCAACTGTATTAGTGAAACAGCTGGAACATTGTCAGCAGAGACAGACTTGTGCAAGCAATGTGGACTACTCTGAACTCACTTGCATGGGACTCGTTCAGCTGCTCAACAACAAAAATGTGATGAGATCTCTGGCACACTTTCATTTATTTTAATAAATCTGTGCATTTCTAACTGAAATAAAGGGAGAATGCTTTTCAAAGCCTGACAAAGTCTGCCTATTAGTACCCCTTTATGCATGGACTCCTGTTATGCTCAGGTGCCCAGAAAGACATCCAAGGTGCAGCACAGTAATGATATTCTTCAAAGACCTATCTAGATCACTGAATCTTCTGAGTTGAAAGGAACCCACAAGGATCATCAAGTCCAGCTCTTAAGTGAATGACCCATACAGTGAATGAACCCATAACCTTGGCGTTATAAGCACCCCGCTCTAACCAACTGTGCTAATCATTTTACAGATGAGGAAATGTATATCACTTTGCATTTAAGGATCATACTGTTAGATTTCATGTGGAGCAACTATAACCAGTTGAAATGGTAGTGCCTTAAACGTGCTTGCTTTTGTGACATTGCAAAATTAAGTTTAATATTTGCAAATTGGTTATGTAAACTCACATTCTGTCTAATCAGTAGTAAATATTATGACTCTTTCAGAGCAACTGAGCATCCATATTTCTTTCCTATTTCATGGGATCAGTCAGGGGTACTGAGTACCTGACAATTTTGCAAATGAAATTGCTCAAATAGGTGCTGAGGTAAGGCCGAGGCAACTCTGTTTCAGTGGGTGATTTTGAAACTCTTGACCTGAGATCTGTTCTGTAACGAACCAAGAAAATGTAGTTCCAGTGTGTAACACTTTTGTGTATCCTACGCTTTCAGCGCCCGATCTTGACTTGTCCAACATTTGTGTTTGTTATAGCTCCACAGTCGGTGAGTTCTCTTTGTGAAGGCTGACAACCAAGTGTCCAAATTACAGCCTGCAATCTGAATCTGCTTAAATCTAGTATTTTCTATACTATGCATAAGGAAAAGAGCAGCACTTAGTAAGCAACCTCCTGCCCCTCAGCATTGTTTAGAGACTGCAGGAAGAGCATTTGTGAATTTTAGAGCAGAACTCTGCTTTCTCAGTTTTGATTTTGTGAACCAGGAAGAATCCCAATAACATCAAGTTGCCTCCTCCCTCACCAGACAGCACCAGAACAATTGCTTTCCCACCAGTGCTTACCAATTTCTTCAGCTGATGATGGCTGAGAAAATTGTAACCCAGTACCTGTCATTCCTGTACTATAGCTTATTTATCTCCCCACCACATGGCCTCAGTAATGGGCTACATAGTGCCACACATGGTGACAACCTGATCCTTGACAGCGCTTGTGCCAGCATAGTCCAGGTGCTACCATCAGGCAGAACACTGTCTCAATGAAAGCAGATTTTGCTACTGTGTAGAGGTACATTGAGGGAAGATATAGATGAAGGAAGCTGCACCAAAAATACACCAAAAATGTACTTATGTGGCAATACTTTGCACAACTTCCAGAGGAGTAACAGCGCTGTTATACTCTTTGAAAATAAAATGCTGTTATACCCTTTGAAATAATTTACAAAAAAAGGAGAACTAAAAAGCACAGCAAAAGAGGTAAAGGAAACTGTCCAAGAAGACTGCAATTAAACTGGGAATTTTTGCCTCCCAGGCACATATTCAGCTTAGTTTGTCAGACCCTGCTGCCTGATTATTATTTAGAGTGAAATGTATGTTGGCTTGTTCAGTTTATTTATTCACTTTAATCATCTCACAGTTCCCTCCACTCCAGGGCACTGCTGGTGGACAGAAGATTTATAATTTGGAGAAATCCTGATCCCGGAAATGGGTGAATAGCTACAGCTCTTGTGCAGTGCCATTTCCTGGCAGTAGATTCTCTGATTTAGACCAGTGGACATCCTACGCTAACAGAAACAAAGATTCTTTATCAGGCAGTAATATATAACTGGAAAAATAGATGTTGCTACATCGCTATTAGGATAAGAACTAGGGCTAGGAGATGTTTGCTCTATCTCAATAGCAAGCTATCAATATTCTCAGCAGCATTATTAGTATTTATTGAAAATCTTTTGTAAAGCACTGCAAGTTTGCACAGAGGTAATTTACATCACATAATTAGGATGCCTAAAACCATATACAGAAGGGTAGATGCTAGTAGTGCTAACTACTTGATTGTATTACATTGCAATGCTATTCCAGGGGAATTAAAGTGTTTTCTGTCACTGCTGATTGCATGGCAAAAAACTGAGATGTTTTTACACGCATTTCTGGGTCTGACAGTTTACGAATTCTAGACTGTGTCTCAAAATTAGCCTGATCCTGCAGTCTAGGTGATACTGTCCAGCAAAACAACAGGCAAGTGACATGCCACAAAATGTTGAATCTCTTGTTTTGCATAAACTATTCTGTTTGTGCATACAAATGGTTTTATAAAGCATCCATATGTAAGCTAGTCACTTTGCTTTTACCAGTACGCAGTTTTGAAACATGATATTGTCAAATTCAGCCAAATTTAGCTGTATTTATTGATTGCATCTTATAAGACAGTCTTTCCCATTTTAAGGAACTGTTCCATTGGGTGAACTGTGAAAAGATTTGGATATTTCCAAACTGGTTTTCTGTCTACACAGACAAATTTTAATTTCAGTTCCATGTACTGTGAAACTTGCTATTTGTTCAATAGGAAGATGTAGGTCTGCATGGTGTATGCAAATTCAGCATATGCTTAGGTATAGATTGGATCTTAAGCCACAGAGCAGCCCAAGTTGGCATCAATCTGCCATCATTCTTGTTGTGTCAGAGCCCTAATCAATACTGTGAGCCTGATACAAACCTCACAGAATTCATTGGGAGCCGTCTGACTCATTCTGTGGTCTTGGTAAGGATCTACTCAGTTTAACTGAGCTTTTCAGCTAAGGCTTAGGTCCGACCATGTCACAGCCCTGTGCCTTCTCAGAAGGGGAAATTGGTAGCACTATACTTTGAGGAATTTGTTTGCTGCTTCCTTAGCGCATTTTAAGAAGTGACATCTATGTTAATAGTTTATCTGCTGCACATCTGAAGTCATTTCCTGAACTCTGCTGAGATGCTGAGGGGAGACAAGGTGAGGCAGCACTGCTGCCCCTGCAGTAGGGAGAGCACAGAGCACATCTCCTCACATGCAAGCTGTTAAAAGTTGTGAAAATCTCTATGCCCCCTCCTCCTGTTTCTTCCTTAAGTAGTCACATGGAGGCCAAGCAAAACACGGTGTTGTGCCTGACAGAAAAATGTTGCTAGATCAGGCATGGGGATGATGCTCTCCAGGGCAACAGTTTCACTACAAGCTGAGGCACAGAGATCCAGAAGCATTACTAGGTGGGCCAATCAATACCAAATCCATTTTTCATCATTCATTCATAGGAAGACAAGGCATGTCTAACTTAATCATTCCTTACAGAAAATAAACAGGCATTATGTCAGCCCATGAGAAAAATCATCCTCTAATGCCAAGCTAATGTTTCTAAACAACTGACTGGATCAAAGGTGAAATTTAATTGATTATGTGCTAAATATTCTCTCTCTCCCTGTCTCTGACATAACACTCTCTCGTATACACAGAGTGAAAATACCCAGACAGTAGGCTGAACAATTTTCTCCTTGTTGCCATAGAAATTTTAGACGATTATCCAGTACCGTGGCTGGATTGCTTCTAGAGACACGGAGTTTGATCTTTTTCACTTAAGTTATGTAAATCAGGCACAGCTCTGCTGAACTCAAGAATTTGTAGAACTAGTGTAAACGAGAGGAAAGTTAGTGCAATAACGTTAGAGATTCTTTTCTTCTTTTGTTATTTTTTAACTAAGTGAAAGAAGTGATTGAATTTTGCACATAAACCAAAGCACATTTGTTGTGGAAAAGTTCAAAATCCTGGGTGAACCCTTACACTATTTTAGGATTTTTGTTAATTGCTGCTAAAGTCATTGGTGTAGGACTTGGATACTGCTCTAATTCATAGTACAGTTGTATCTTTTACAGAAAAATTTACATCTGCATGTGGGAAAAAAGGTACATAAGAGGAAAAACTAGAAGAACTAGAAGCATTTCAGCAAAGCGACTTGCCTGGAGTCACAGACAGACCAAAAGCTGGTCTCCTGTCTCTCTTGGTCACATCTTGCTAGACAATGCCTGCAAGTGTAAGAGCAGTGCAGCAGATAAGAAGAAGGCAACACTTCATTAGTCGGTTTGCTTATACCAATATGCATCTGTCAGGTCTAGTTTGTAGGCTAACATCCAACTGGGCATCCCAATAAACAGCCTATGACTATGACATCCAGCTGTGTTCTGTTGGCATTGTGTTTAATTAATCAGGGTTTGGCTCTGTGCTCTTTGTGGGAAGGGAAAGCCGAGGGAGTGGAAACAAATGAGACTGAGCTTCTTTTATGCCAGACTTATGTATTTTTAACTGTATGTTTAACCCTTGCTCCGGGCACCCCACAGCTCTGCAAGTCTCTGCCCACCTCCAACAAACCACTTCCAGTGCTTGCCTGGGAGGGTGACTCAGTGGGCAGCTGAGAGGGATATGTTCTGGTGGAGATGTTCTGGATCTGAGGCTCCCTCTAGGTTCAACTCTACTATCAGGAGGCTGAGTTGGCGTGGGCACAACCCTGGCACAGCAGGTCTCAGACCTGGTGGTGTACTGAGATTCTAGCCCAGGCTTGGACAAGTGCACCATCAGAATCACATATCAGAGTCCTGTGTCTTCACTCTCATCTGGAAAAGCTCATTCCAGTATAAATAAGAGAGTGCTTGAGAACAGCTAGGTTGGGCATCTGCATATTCCAAGGATCGCCTTGTTGTTTGTACATGTAATTACGTACACATAGTTGCAAATATGTTAATTTTGGCTTGTTTCTGGTCTCCAATGTTGGGAACATGGAGTGTGTGATAGTCCTGGGGATTCAGTGTTGATTGTGCGTTGGAAGCAGTCACCTCCAAGGGCAGCGAGGCGCGTGGCACACAGCAAGATGTAAGTTGTTGTTTCTCTGAGCAGCATTAGTCTCCCATCAGTAAGCTGATTAGGCTTCCAAGTGCTAAGGCTGATGGGATGGCAGTAATAGGGATATGAACCACCATTACAGGAACCTTAAGTGGATCATGGACAAGTTGAATTCTATCTCCATGGCCTGCAAAGGCCTGGATCTACAGACACAGATTTTCCAGCAAAAAAATCCCTTACCAGATAGCCCTTCTCCAGGGATATTTTCTTTCTCTTGTGGGTACTTATATTCATGAGGAGAAAGATTTGCCATATTACATCTTTCCTATATATTTCCTAGACATAGGGATTTCTAACATCAAGGCATGGGTGGTGCTAGGCATCTTCCTTGTGCACTATTGTTATTGCTTGCCTTTGTCTAGAAAAGCAATTCTGTACTATTTGTACTCTGCTCTTGCCTGGCAATAATTTCACAGAATTAATGGCTGAATGCCTGTCAATAATACTGCTCATAGATATTAATGCACTTCAAAGTCATTAAGACGCAGTCACCCCTGAATGAGCTTGTGTTCTATAGCCATGCTATTGGAAGCACTATGGATTTCCACATTTGGACCATCTGTAAATACAGCAGCTCCACGACTCATACATTTTTTCCCTATTTGAACTCAGAGAAAAATTAATCTGTCCCATCTGCAGCTGGACTTGTTTAGAAAATCTGATTGCCTTCCAGACACCAGCCATCCATGCTCTAGGGATGCCAGTATTTCCACATGCTAATTAACTGAGGACAGAAGAAATCATCACAAAACATTCCCATCTTTGTGCCCGTAGCTGTAAATTCAGAATTAAAGTAATTTGGGGAGAAATAATGTTGTGAAGTGTCACAGAAGATTTGCAACTGCCAGTGCTTTTGAAGGAGCTAGCTATGCCTATAACCATGCACTGAATATGATACTGAAATATAGTATTCACTTCTTTAGTGAATTCTTTGTTCTGCCAAAAAAGCCCAGCAGAATTTGGGTCTAGAAAGCTTCTTCATAATCCAGATTAGAAGATTGACTAGGGAATTACAGATATGGGGGATAGAAGTAGCTCAGGTACGGACCTTGTGTTAAACTAAGCCACTGAGAGTTATTAGCACTGTAAGATGTGCCAGGAGAAATGACAGAGGTGTGAGGCTCAGCTGCTAAATAAGGAAATCTAAATGAGCAATATCTTGAACTCCATAGATTTATGTTATACCAGCTGCCTGAAAGATACAAATGTTAGTTATTCAAAGGAATCACATGCAGTAAAGACTTACATGTTAAGAATATTGTGACGTTGGTAAGTGCTGCATGCAAATGGGGAAGGTGAAGGACGTCCTTAAGGTTTTCTCTGTGATGACTACACTTTTGTTAGCTCTTATCTTTTATTGAAAGTCTAAAGATACGTGTTATTTTCCACTAATCCTTGGTGCTATTATAGAAGAATCTCAGATTGCATAGGAAAGAAAGAAAACAATGGGGGAAAAATCCTAAAAACATAATTTAAAACATTCCCCATCCAGAAGATGAATGAAAGGAACCTAGACTTTTTTCTTTACCACAAGATTTGTCCTTCAATAAAAGTGAAAATAACCCCCTAGCTGGAGGACTTCACTCATCACAGTGGGTCTGAGCTGTCTGTGGACTCCCATTTACAGCCACCCTGATTTCCCAACCGAAGTCTTTGTGGGGGTGAGTACATTCAGGGCAGTTCCAAATCCCATTAGTCAGTCAGAGTCTTTCCATTGCCTGTAGAGGTCTTTGTATCAATGATGTGAGCACTAATAACAACTTAGAAATGGCCACTCCGGTGTCTGGCTACCCCAAAAGACTTACAGCGTTTTTCTGCTGCAGCAAGTCCAACCCCAGTGACTGTTCTACTTTTATCTGTTCCACTGAACATAATAGGAGTGTGAAAAAAACATTCAGGAAAATGTCTTCTCCTTTTCCATCTTCCAAGTATCTTCCAAGTATTTAGGCATGCCTGCATCACTGTCAGTCAAATGCTGGATGCCTCAGTAATGAATTAGAATTCAGCTTCCCCTGAGTATTCTGCTCTGAACAGTTAAAAAAAAATAATCATTTTAAAAGACTGACAGATTGAGAGCAAAAGTAGTCCCAGAAGTTTTGTATCCACTTTACTTGTGATTCAAATCCTGGGTGTCTAGGTGGTTCAGACAGAGCTTGCAATGATTTTCATCCTTGTAGTTCCTGGCTCCTTGGGAATGTGTTACTGAACAACCTCCTGTTGCATAGTTACAGTGGTAAATGTGTGCGGTGTCCCGAGGCTGGAAAGGCAGCAAGGCTAGGAAATTTCAGATGGAATCTGGAATGTTTGTGTTTACTAATACAGTGAGCCAGAGCACTCTACAAATATGTAGTAGCAGGGTCAGCAACCCATGAAAGGTGGCAGAAAGCAGACAAATTTTTAACGACAATCAGCAAGATCAATGAAGTGCAGGGAACTAAGTCCACAAAATCTGTATACAGGTATCTGTGAAAGGCAGCATTGGTTGGCTTTTTTTTTGAGAGGGAAGACCTGGTGACTCTTGGGAATTTGTGGATCCCCAGCCTTATCTGTTACAAGACAATACAAATCAGCTGAACAGCAACAGCTTACTACTGGCTCCTGCTGGGTTTCTGCTGGGAAATCTGGTAAAGTAAAAACAGTTTATCCAGCCACCTATGAAAGGCTGCAGTAAAAAACCTAAAGATTAATTTCTTTGACTATTTACATCTATTTTTATTTCTAGTGCTGTGATCCTGAATGTTAATGAAATCATGCAGTGCAAAACCAGCTCTTCTGCAGCTGTTTCAGGACCTGTGGGATACAACCACAATCTCTTGAGATGGGTTTTACTATACAAAGTAAAAGACTCGTACATGGGAGGGCAGTCTGAACCTCGCGCAAGTAAGCAGGGAAAGAGTAAGAGTATGAGAGTCTGGCTGTACAGGCTACATGAAAAGGTGATCTGGTCTCTGAAACAAGGGAGTTCAGGGGCCAGGCTGGCACATGCTGGATTTGCACCAACCCATATGCTCAGCTTCCAACCATGGAAACTAGATATGAAAGAGGGATGTGGTCTCATCTTAGACCGGAGTCTGGATATAACCCTGTCAGACATCAGCTGGCATCTGGCCAGAAAATTGGTTCCACGATGTAGACAACATCTCTTATTGTAGCAATTTATTATGTGGGTTGTAAAGGTGCACGTATAGTGCAGTTATTATTGTGGCTGATACTAAAAGTACATCCCTTGTCTTGCTCCATGGCCTCTAACTTTTGTACTTACACTGCCAGAGCCACTTCGTACACCCTGGTAACTTCTTATGCGAGGTTTCTCTTTACTACATATTCCTCCTTCAAATTCCTACTGGGAAGGGAGCCCTGATGAGTGTCAGACTCAAGTCTGCCTCCTTGTGATGATAGCAGTTTCAAACTTCTCTATCGGTATTCCCTCCTAATAAAAAAAAAGACACTAATGTTTGTTTGACTATGGCTCAGTTGCAGCTTGATTCCTCAAGGAATATTTTAAACCTGTTAAAAGGGAAGTGTAGGCTGTATAAAATATGTGTAGAAGACAAGAGATGTATGAGCATGTAAGGTGTATGTTTCATTAGCAAGGTACTTTTCCAAGGTGCTGCACCGAGGAGGATGTGGGCATAAGGTGCCAAAGCTCTATGTTCTGCAGGGACCAGCTGGAATTAGGGATGGGAATTTTGTTCCCCTTATGGTCTATCCTCTTCCTCGTTGTGTTTCCAGTTGCAGTGTTTTCAGCAACAGTTTTTTTTTCACAGAAAGCAAACTCTTTTCATTGAAAAATACCTGCAGTTCTAAAGAGCAGTTTTTAGAGCAGTTCTGACGTGTGAGCAGCTATAAGTTCAATAAATGGTGCTTTCCATAGTTACTGGTGCAATTTGCCTCAGATAAGTAGCCATATCTCACAGACACTGTGAATTTACTTAGTATGGGACTCAAAAGAGATATGCAAAGACATAAAAGGGAAGCAAGTATGTAGTTTCTGTCATCACCTGAAGCTGTTCCTTTAAATGATGTTTGTGCTCTCATACCTCGATGTTTCATTTGTGTTCATATGGCTGATTCCCTGTATTGGTGTGGTAGGGCCAGTCTATCAAGCATTAAGTTAATTAAGTGCATATCTTATATGTTGCTGTGTATAAGGCTCTATTTGTATTCATGTGATACTCAGAAATGCTTTTGATTAGGCTATGCCACCTCTGCATTTGGGCTGTAACAGTCTGAGTCTGTTTGATCAAGAGAAGGAGAAAAACATATTTGAGGTGACTTGGATAGCTTGGAATAGCTCCGCCCTGATTTTTTTGTGTTTTGAACTTGGTTCATAATGCACGGAGCAAACACTGAGCAGTTTCAGAAAATTATTCATGCTACAGAGACTTTATACCTCTGTCCCAAGGGATGGGCAGTTTAAACTCTGCCAGTCACATGATGTAGTCAAGAGGATGTTAGTGAGGCTTAAGTAGTATGCCAAAACAAATAAATAAAATGAAATGTGAAAATATTATTTAAAGAGTTATATTGACTTATCGGTGCAGCAAAGTGAACCTCCATTTAAAGTTTTAGTTGCAGCTGCATAGACCCTGCAAACAACAAGCTGACGCCAGACTGCATCAGCCCCAGGAAAACAAATTCTTTTAGCAACTTATGCAACCTATCCACTTTCTCCTTTTGGAGGCTGGCCTTGGGTAAATGCCCTTATTTCACATTGCTTCAAGGAAGTTTGACCAGCAGGTTTAGCACTGGAGGTTGCTCCAAGATGCCAAGAATGTTTTCTTAACATAGTGTAAACAGGTAAATAGAGGACTTGTTCTGGAGATCTGCTCTGTGACTCTGATTTCCCTCAAGTCAAAGCAGGGGAAATTTAGGCTACGTTTGTATTTCTGTGTATGTACAATTGATGTGGGTCTAGTATGCTATTCATAAGTGCCAGAGTGTTTTGTCTTGCATTAAGAAAGCAACCATTAACATGCAATGTGCGTAGGTGAGCAAGACATCTGATTAACTTTCTCCTCTGTTTCTGGATGAAAATGTGGATATAATGGGAATAAAATTACTTGTTAATGACTTTGGTAATGCAGTGTCTCTTAAAAGGGTATTTAGTGTCTCTTAGAAGGGCATGACATAGTTGAGAAACAACTGAAATTGTGAGTTTTGGCACTTACTACTCCATTTTAGCCACCAGCTTCCTTTTCTGTAGTTACAAATTGCCAGAGCAAAAACTGCAGCCTCCGTTTAGCTCACGGTGAGTGCCCTGGCTGAGATACAGGAGTTCATGGCAAAACTCCCTTTGGCTTCAGCAGGGCTCTAATTTCTCCTTCAGCATACAGTTGCTGAATCTCTGAATAGCCCATAATAATGTTTCTAAGCTTTTAAATGCAAAACAAGATATAATTAAGACTAGACTGAGGACTCCTCAGATGTCTGTGCACACTTGGGCATGTGAATGGCTAGGTAGGTAAATATAAAGCTAATAAGAGCAAATTACTGATTGTGCCTTATACTGGTTTCCTACCTGAAAGAGATACTTAGATTTTAAGAAGAGGTCGGCATCTGTTAGTTTTCTTTTAAACCTTTCAGACACACATGTGCATTTCTTGCACTTACTGAACCGATCAGTCTGCTTTCAACTCAGCAGTATCATTACCAAGGCTTTTTTGTCACTCCTAAGAATGCCTATAAGTGCCTTGAGGAAGTGAGATGTGTATCAGATTTGACTGAGGTCTGTTAAGGGTGTAGAGAGAAACAGTGGCTGTGGAAGGTAGTGTTGTTCTCTGCCACAGCTGAAATCAAGGAAAGCCTTATGCAAGATTATTGGTTTTCATTTAAAGCACAGGTTTATGTTACAGATTCCTATCACCTTGGGGATTTCTGGTGAGAGATTGCAAATGGGAAGACCTTTTACAAAAAATCAATTGTTTAGATTCACTTCTGCACTAGCACAAAACTTTCTTTTAGCATGCAAACACCTTTACTGAGTGAAATCACTTTATAGAGGAAGTTCCTTAGCTCTCATTGGACTTTTTTCACTGGATGGTTGTCTTTCTCCCATGTTGCTATCTGCAGGCTGGTCTGCCTATTCCTTCAGTTGCAGAAAAATATTTTCATATGTAGTATGGAGTGCATACACAGGGCATTATTTTTGCCAAAGTGCTCCTCATGCTGTGGATGTTCTCAATAAATGCGACAGGAGGCTTTGAGCAGACGTCAAAGGCTGAGCAGAAAAAAAAGGCTGAATGTCAGGGAGAGAAGGGCATGCTTTTAGCCATGTCTGTGGCCCTGAACTCTTGTGGGAAGGATGGAGCAAGAAGCCATTTACACTAGTGGGTACTACATATGTAGGCAACTGTACACATGTAGAAGCAGTTACATAGTATTAAAATGGCCCCATATATATCTGGAAGATTTTCCATGCAGAATTATGTGCTAACCTATTATTATTCTCCAGTATTAGCCTATTCTTATATAACTATCACATGTATATATAATCCTAATATTATTGTAATCCCCACATAAACCTAATATTAGCCTATTCATATGCTCTAGCATCAGAGGCAAAAAGAGAAAGGGTGTCATATTTTTGTTGCTGTTGCAAATATTTAGCAGTGTTAAAGACAAATATTAAAATACTGCTTTCTTACACTTGCATGTCTGATTCTGACAGATGTATCTACAATATCAGTGGAATAAATATGCAGAACAGGGCAGCATCTATTCAGTTTGGAAAAAAAAAGCCAACAGAGGCAGACCACACCTTTTGTAGAATTCAGTGAGTGATTTACCTGTATCACAAGCTTCTCCATTGTTCCTTCTCCAAAAGTTCTCTGTGGTTTCGGCTCTGGGGTCTCTCACTGAGCTATAGTGTATTGTCTGTAAAGTCTCTGATTAGTATGGATTTTTAGCACTATTGTGAGCACCCTGGAGGGTGAAATTAAATGTAGATGACAACAGAGTGCTGAAACCCAGCAGAATTACAATTTCAATTATGCAACTACAAACATGGATCAGAGGCATATTCCTAAACCCTCAGTTCCATCTGGGTCTCAAATGACTTCAAACTCACTTACAATTTCCTTGTTCACTTGAAGCCTGTCTTATTTCTGCTTATGGTCCATTCATTTTCCTGGGACAGCTATTAAAGATGTTTAGTCTGGGAGGCACTAAGAATTGCTTTAGAAACACGAGCTAATATCACTGTGGGGAAATGGTCTTCTGCCATCTCACACTCTGTCTCCAAATGACGTCTGGTGCAAGTCCAGAGGCTGAAATTAGAAAATACACTGCAGCTGCTTAAATAACCCAAATTCATTTTGGATGGTTTCTCCAGGAGTACAAAACTATGTGCATAATGACCCAACTACTTTTGAGACCTCCAGGCACTGCTAGTTCATAATCTTATAATAACAGATATGAAATATAATAAGAATTGTTATTATGAATGTTGACCTAACAATATGGGTGAATATATCAACTCTGGCAAGTATATCCAGATTTGAGATAACTTGTTTTGTTTTGTATGGTATTTAAGACACCATGTGGCAAGGCTGAAATGGATGAATATTACAGAGTTTGGTCCATGCCAAAAAATAAAAAAGCAATAACATGAAGTATAGGCTCAAATACACTTGTGGTAAGGCTAGTATAACTAATGTTTCAGGAAAACAAACGTACCAAAACATCAAGTTTTAGTAACATAAAAGTAGTTTTTTAGAGCAAAGTCTCTGGAGCAATTCTCCAGCTTACCTCTCCTAGTGAAAAGCATGAGCTTGCCAATTATAAATGAAATATCCCACTGAGTTGTGCAAATTCTCATAGTGTGACCAGGCTGAAAGTCAAAGATACTGTCAGATGTTGACTGTAGCCTTTCAACAAGTTCCACATAATAAGTAACCACAGAGCACAAGCTAACAGACCTTAAGGCAGAGTGAGAGTGTCCTGAGCGCGTGCTATTATTTCATGTTGCTAAGAATTGTAGGGAATATGTGATACAGTTGAATGGAGTTTCAACCCTTTCTGGTATGCTGCTCATTACAGAAATGGGGATTAACAGAGAAAGATTGTATCAAGCTAGTTAGAAATTGCTGAAAGGGCTATGAATAGTGGACAAGAACTTCAGTAGGCATAAATTGGCACAGCTCAGTTCAACTTTGTGGACTATGCCTATTTTAAATCTGCTGAGATTCCAGCTCATTATACAGAAACCTGCATCCGTATATAGATCATAGCAAAAAAAGGTTAAAATTTAAGATTACAGAAGCAAAGCATTAGTAGATAATACTACCTTTTTCCTTTTATTTTGAAGTCTCAAAGTCAAAATGGCCTTTAAAGATGACATGGTGTTTGGCATGCTAAGTGTGTATGTTGGTGCAGAATAAATCCAATATTTTATTAGGAAGATAACACACTTGTATTTCTTTTTATTGTAATTTTAATTTTAGTGCACTTTTACAAAAGATATAAAAAGTTAATGTGTCTGACAATTTTTTAAAAAAAAACAAAACCAGCAACAAGAAAAATCTAACTAGCTAAAAGCTCTTAGACATATATTCATAGCTGTGTTCTTGCCCTATTTCAGACACAGTCTGGATTTTTCCTTGCTAGGTTTTCTCTTCAGACATCTCAGCTCAAACTAAAACTTTGTTTCTGCACAGAAAATTACAAAAAATAAAAAAAAAATTGGGCTCTCTCCTTTCTGCAAAGTAGGGAGCTGTGCTGGAGGTTTGGTGGTGCTCAACAGCGAGGGAATGGCCACTGCAGAGCTACTTTGTGATAAACACATCCCTTTCAACCTGAGTGGGAAATCATCTGGCTTTTGTCAGGAGGGCTTTATGGAGTAAGTGATGTCCCACAATCTTTTCTGCTGGAGAGGAGTGAGGGAGGCAGCAGCTGGGAGATGTGAGCAGCCGCAGACAAACATTCCCACTGACTGTTTCCATTGCTGCCTCTTTGGGGTGTGGGACTGGGTGACTCCAGTTTTAAAGCTGGTTTTATTGGCACAAAGAGCAACCACACACAAAGTGGGTTTACCATGCATGCCGCTGAGGGGATCAAGAAAGAGACAAGCCCTGAAAAA